>JANHZT010005348.1:15332-33112 GCA_032468215.1 Stegonotus admiraltiensis
TTATTTGTTTAGCAGAGTGATGGCATTCGGGAAAAAACTGTTCTTGTGTCTAGTTGTTCTGGTGTGCAGTGCTCTATGCCGATTATTTAAAAAAACGAAATGGAAAATAAAGTGTCCCAAGTGATATGGCACATCATGCATCTACAACAGTGTTTCTTAACTAGGCAGAATTCTGGGAATTGAATCCATCTGTCTTAAAGTTGCAAAGTCTGACAAACGTTGATTTTACAGTGTATTAACAGTTGGAATGCCATATATAGCATTGATGATCCCATTCAGAGGGAAAAAAACCTTAGGAGCTAAAAAAAGAGTACGGTAACCAAAATGATTTGGAAGCTGCAATGCAATATTTTTTCTATAGGAAAGGAGAAAATGTTTGAGTCTATTTAATTTAGAAATTCCTTGAGGGAGTGAGATAGGTGACCAAGACTTAAGAGGTTTATGTTCCAAATCTGGGAGAAAAAAAATTCTGAGAAGTTTAGAACTTGAAAATTATACTGTAATTTACTGACCAGAAATTCAGGCTAAGCAGAACTAGTAATATTTAAGCCATAATTTGTTTACTCTGGGGTTAATGTATTAATTCAGCCACTGTAGCTTAGTGTGATATGCAAATTAAGCTACCATTCCTTATTTAATAATGGTTAAAATCTTTCTAGTGGGATAAGTGAACCTAATCCATGTCACAAGGTAACAGTAAGCATCAATTTAGAATATATTAATGATTGATTGAGGAGTTTAATGGGGTGATAGGGTGATAACTAACTGCCCAAATATCTCCCTGTCCCTAAGAATGATGTTAAGGGATCCAGCTAGGACTTCCAGATGCCTGGCCAAAAAAAAGGACATGTCCTGCATCCGGAAGCCCTATCCTTTGGTTTCTGAACTATTTTCATAACAGCAGTCATTAAACATTTGGGTATTGTGACCTTGTAAACGGTCTATTAGTTTCTTTCCCTTATCTGTTGATAGACTTAACTGCCTCGATTTATGTTTTATTTCCTGATTCCAACATCTGGCTTCAATCCAGCCCCTTCAAATCTATGATCGCTGTAGCCTATAGACCACATGACTTATCATACGTTGCTATGTTGAAATTTAAAAAACACATCATCATCAATTTTATATTTTGGCTTGCCTACGTTCTTGAAAATAAAGGCTAGCTGGAAAAAGATTGCAATTGAAAAACCAGGCTTTTTGATGCTGCAAAAAAGTAATTTCATATAGATGTAGGGTTAACTATACTTTTTGGTAATTTGTTTGCTGTAATGTTTGTCATGGATGCCACAAGAGATGAGCGTGCCCTATTTTCCTTTCCATTTATCCTCCTTTCCGTCCATGTTTCTCCTTTGTTGTTCAAATATTTGGTAACCCTACATCCAACCCACATCATGTGGGCAACACTTTTGTTGAGAGTGCGGGAGGGAGCAAAGAAGAAAGGGGAGATTCCTTAGCATCACATTCCACAATCTGTTAAATCCCCCACCCAAGGGTGCTATTCAGCAGGTTCTGACCGGTTCTGGAGAACCGGTAACGGAAATTTTGAGTAGTTTGGAAAACCGGAAAATACCACCTCTGGCTGGCCCGAGTGGGGTGGGAATGGAGATTTTGCAGTATCCTTCCCCTGCCATGCACACCAAGCCACACCATGCCCACCAAGCCATGCCCACAGAACTGATAGGGAAAAAAAAATGAATTCCACCACTGCCCCCACCCCACCCATGTTTTGGGCCTCTAAGCCCATCCTCCCCTAGCTGCCTTGGCCAAGTTTAGAAAAGCTGGCTTAGAGTAAGGCTGCCGCAAATAACAGCTATGGCCATTATTAACCATTATTTTGCAGTTAAGTTGTTCTGAGCACTCTTTTTTATTCACAGTGGGGCACAATTCAGAAGAAAAGAGGAGCCCTTCGATTGCACTCTCATCTGCTCTACTTCTGCAAAAAATAGCTGAAGTGTCTGAATTTGCAACTTGCAGTCTATCTCAGAAAAGCTAATCAGTTTATTGTTATGGAGCACAAATGAGCCACTTTGGCATGAATGTGAATCTTCAGATTAAAAGTTTGGTTTATAGAGCATGAGAAAAGGAAGGTTTTTGGAGATGGGAGAAGGGAAAATATGTTTTCCTACTTCCTTTTCTTACTTGAATGAAGCATTTTCCATACTTTTGGAAGAGGGGACATATCTCCTGTTTGCAGTTCCTCTGAACTGTTTGATATGCTCCAGTGCTCATGATAGGATGTGCCCAGTTCAAATCATCAGTTACTGGGGTATTTCCACAGCTCATGGACATAGACTTTAAGGGGTGGCCATCTGGAAAACTGTAGCTTGTTAGCTTCTACTGTCCTGGTGTTTAAGGGCTTTGTATTTGAATACTATGCCCATTCCGTAAAATGAGCTACTCTAAGTCCCAAAGATGCTTTTTCAAGTGGCAACTGGACTTTCTGGTTTTTTCTTTGAAGACATTTCACTTCTCATTCAAGAAGCTTCTTCAGCTCTGATTGGGTGGTGGTGAATGGAAGGATTTATCCTCCTTGCAGACAGCTGGTCATTTGCATCCCTTTAGTGAGCTGTTAAGGGAACCTGGAGGTTTATCTGTGTATAAATCTTTCTATTCCCTACCATCCAGTCAGAGTTGACGATGCTTCTTGGATGAGAAGTGAAATGTCTTCAAAGAAAAACCAGAATGCCCACTTGCCTCCTATCAATCCCCATAGATATTGAGCTACTCTTAAGTTTCTTCTACTGACATGTAATAAAAACAATTCTGATTTGCAAGGATTTCCAGTTTTGCTTAGATAGCACTCCCTCAAACGGGAGAAATTGACATGATCAGAGAAAAAGAAATTCAGCCCAGCACATTAATCTGAACAGATGCCTTGCAAGAAAAATTGAGGTAGACGAAGACGAAGAAACTCATCAGTTTTGTGGAAATGTGGTTCAGATAACTTGGTACTGCAATTGGTTTAGGGATACTTGGGGACATATCTATGAAATTCAGGCTATTGGGAATTTATAGTAGGCCAGTGTTCGTATTATCTAACGTTTCACAATCATAGATATTGAAATGTATAATCTACTTTCCTCCTAAAATCAGAAAGTTTTTTCAAATTCCTTGAGTCACTGACATATTAAAATGATTACAGGTAATCCTTGACCTACAACAGTTCATTTAGTCACCATCTGAAGTTACAACGGCACTGAAAAAATTGACTTGTTTCATAGTTACGACTATTGTGGCATCCTGAGTCATGTGATCAAAATTCAGACACTTGGCAACTGGTTCATATTTATGATAGCTGCAGTGTCCCAGGTTCACATGATCACCTTGTGACCTTCCGACAAGCAAAATCAATGAGGAAGCCAGATTCACTTAACAACCGTGTTACTAACTTAAGTACAGTGAATCAATAACGGTGGCAAGAAAGGTTGTAAAATGAACCCTCTGATCACTTTGTTCTTGTTCTAGAATGAAACTTGTCTCCTTTGCATGCGTGTCTAGAAAACAGGCAGTTTTGTTTAACATTATATTCATATGCAAAAAGATAACCGTCCTAAAAGTTTTTGCAAAAGCAAGTGGTAGTCAGTGCTGAATAGGCATTATGCTTTCTAAATTCAAAACATGAAATGATTGTGCTGAGAACATTTCAAATAATCTTGAGTCTAAAATATACCTGATCGGTCTTATGCTACTCCCTCAAACTAATTTCTCCATTTCATGCAGTATTCTTAGTTACCAAATAATTTTGTGGCAAAAATAAAATCTGAAAAAGTAGATGTCTCCAAACCGTTTTGTGTTCAGTTTCTGCAGTTAAAATTGCTAATGGACTTTTTACTTGATCTTTTCTCCATTTTCCTACTGCATATTTAAGAGTGTAACTCAGGGCCCTCTTGCTATTCCAGATAATATATTTTAAGTAACTGCAATTAAAGATAGAAGCATACACACTGATTATAGTCCCCATGAGAGCTGCAATTTGAATCCACAGTCCTGAATTTAACACATATACTTAATTTGTGTTTGGATCAATTAGTAGCATTTTATTTAGGCTGTTGTTACCGTATAATTGTTTCATCATTTTACTTTAAAAAGATAAAAGTTCTTCTGAAGCAGTTTTGTCAACAAAGCAATACAAAAACAATTTTGAAAAAAAAAGTCCCCCAATTTATGTAGCATTGTAACATTTAATAAAGTATGATACAAAGTGTGCTTACTTTGATTTGTACAGAAAATTCGTTATAACTTCCACTTCACATACAAAAATCTAAAGAAAGTAACAGAAATCAACTTTATTTCATTTAACAATTGACCGTATATTTTCCAAAGGAATGTGCTAATATTCCATACATGAAATAGGGAATGCTGGGCAGTCCATCCCAGAACCAAAACGTGCGTGAAGTGGGTATGAAGTCAGAACACGCATCCTTTGAACAGGAACACTTCAAGCTGGAAGGTATCAGGGGAAAATGTAAGGCCTAAAGAGAGAAGACTAGGAAGATGGAAGAGGATGGGTGGGCATTTGGGCATGCTGAACTTGAATTCAAGCTTGGCAGCAGTAGCTATGCTGGAAGATTGGGATACCGGTGTGTGTTGTATTTGGATTTAAGTGTGGTGATGATGGGGAGCAAGATACTAAGAAAATCGGGGCGAGAATAGGAAAAGTTATTTCAACATGGGAAACGCAGCACTTTCTTGAAAACTTTGGTCCGTCAAAGTTCAAAGATGATCCAAACTAAATGCAGCAATCCAAGGATATCTACAAGGTATGGTAAAAAAAAAAAGGCCAAGATAGTGGCTATGACAGTGGAGTGAAACATTTTTTGATGCACATAAAAACCAGGCAGGATTCAACTGCACCGTCCTAGCCACCAGCAAGACTTTTTAAATCATAAACTGCAGCAATTGCTACATGAAGAATAAAAAGTACTAAGCACAACTAAGATAAAAAGGTGATTTTCAATGTCTGTTCTGAGATTAAAAAATAACACCTATAGTTCTTGTGCACATCTTGATGTTGCTATTTGACCACCAGATAAAGTCGGATTAAGTACTTAATGGATAAGGATTTCCTAATAATTGACTTAGAAAATAATTGAATTTATATGCTCACAATTGTGCTGGGTAGAAATAGCTGAGCAGTGACATACACCTCACTGTCCCTACTAATATAGCACTATTGGTAATTAATCAGAGATGATTCATCAACCTGATGATGCAAGGATTAGCAGCAGCAACAGTATGAAGAGAGGATGTTTTGAGTAACAGCAATCCACTAGGAACAAGCACAGTAACATAACTTGTTAAATCACTTTTAACAGTAACTATTTTAAAGAACCTGCACTATCACAAAATCTAGTTATGTAAACACACTTGGAAAGTAGAAAAGGCTGTTAGCTATACATGTTTGATGAATGGAAGCATTATTAAAACAGCTACTCTTAATGAAAGGAAAATAAATTGAGAATAGAAAAGTCTCAAATTTACAAAGCATGGAATGTTAAGCTCATGATTAAGACCCATGATGTTCGGTTCAGAACAGAGTATCTGGGAAGCTATAGACCAACACACTGGCAGTAAAAAGAGGGCCAGATTAGAAGGGGCAATTCTACATTACAAGTGGCTTTGATTTTCAGCTATTTGTTTAGTGGCTATTCAAACTTACAATGAAAGTGACTTATGATTTTTACTATGATTATTGATCAATTTGGATGATTGGCAACTGACATGTACTTTTGATGATTGCAGGTCATTAAGTGCAGCAAAACTCAACTTAACTGCCTTGCTTAGCAATGGAAATTTTTGAGCTAAATTGTCATAAATCAAGGACTATCTGTATAAAGGTTTTTAAAAACTTATTGTCTAATAAGTTTTGGACAATGTTTTGTAGCAATACAAATCAGTAAAACTAAATTACTAATTGTGTGATACACCTCTTGCACTTCAATCTTGTATTCCCTATTTTTCCATAAATTTAAGATTCCTCTCACTATTGCTATAGATACTTAAGAATCATTTGTACTATTACTACCTATGTATGCAAAATGAAAGATAACAGCATTAAATATTAGTTTGTCTATGGAAGTCTATGTTCTGGAACTTTTAAATTCTTTGTTTATCTTTAAGAAGGTACTGATAACCGTCTATGTAACGTACACTTAAGCTGTAACATAAAAACATGAAAAATAGGGTAGCAGGAAATGAACAGACAATAGAAGAGGGAAAAAAAACAGTCAAAGCCAAACAATATCCAGCTTTATTAAAGGTACATTTCTTAAAACGATCAATCAATGGTATTCAGGCAGGACATGGGCTACAATTCGCAATGTTTTACAACAAGTTCCAACTCCCCTTTTCTTTGCACTACCAAAATGTAAAGTTACTATATAAAATCCAATTAATTGGAACAGGGAAAGTTTAGAGTGAGGGTGGACACTTTCACATTTAGTATGTTGTTTAACAACTTTTCACAAACCTACCCTGACTTTAAGAAAAAAACAAAAACTGCAGAATTTTTAATCTGAAGATTCACAATAAAGAAGGGAATGTGGCTCAGTTATAAGCCATCCTTCTTCCCTCGGCATTTGACACCAGAAATCTGGATTGCCTGATCCTGTAAGAATGCATTTGGTTTTATGATAGCAAGTATCAAATGCCACATGATACTCAGAGAAGTAATAAATGCAAGGGACACTGAAATAATTAAAATTAGAAGTACAGCTTTAATGTTATTTCTCAAAACAGGCATTTTAGGAATTTCAGTGTTGTCTGAAGCATTTCAAAAACCAATACAGATTGACAGCATCAGGAAATCCTCTCCTTTGTGCCCATAAAGATTCCCTCTGGCAAAATTGAAGGGGGACTTTTAAAAGCCCAGATTCTAAGTAACAGAGTCAATGACACTTGTCCCCACTCCTCCCTCTAAAACACAACAACAAAGCGTTCTGTGTGCTAACAACATAGCTTTAAAAAAAAAGTAAAACAAAATTCTGCATTGTTATAAAACTTGATAAAAAATAGTATTTCAAACTGTACAGTCACCAGAAGTACACAGTTATCAAAAATTCACACAATTCACTTGGCATCCCCAGCACCTTCAGCTTTCTGTGCCTGAAAGAGAAATGTAGTTCATCAGAGAGCATTTTATGTTGTGCAGTTACTGTTCAAAGGGTCAGTGTTTGCATGTAAGATGCAGTTATTGCCAATAATTAAGCACTCTTGATGGGAAAGATAAATCTAAGCAACAAAGCAAATAATTTTATCAGTTTTAAATTACTTCAAATATCTCCAGAACTATACCACTAAATTCTCTTGCAACTGTTTTATTTGCATTTACTGAACTATTCATACCTGCATATTGTAATAATGTGCTATTTTCTCACCAAATCAAAAAAGAATAATTACTTTTGATGTGTAAATATGGCTAAGTTTAACTGTTCTACATTTCCCAGTAAAACACACATTTACAAGATAAGCCTACAATAACGTTTTGTAAATATGACGATAGTTAAAATAGGCAAATGTGGAACTAGAAGTTTTGAACGTGAAAGTCAAGGAAAAAACATTTTGGTACCTGTGTGTCATATTTATTTTAATAATTTTTTTTTTTTTAACTGGACCTTGTTAAGGAAAGTTTCAGGATTTGTTGGGGATGTGATTACTTAAAACACAACATTGACTGAGAGATTATCGTCAAATATCGCAGTGGCTTTTTGGAAACATGTTATTTCACATAGTAGTTTTATTCTGCAGGAGTCACTGACTTCATGCTTCTTAGAAATGGAAAATGGAAAACATAAATTGGAGATTCAAAGGTGATTTGATTGACTATGAACCAACACAATAACTCAATGTCTATATTGTTAATTTTTTTGTGAACTATATTAAGATAATTTGGTAAATCCAAATAAAAATTACTGATTGAATCTGATTCACACTGAAGATCTGATCCAATGATTTTATCTGGTTTGTGGATTCAAATTATTCTGATTTGTGCACCCCAAATGCTTATATTACTTTAAATTATTTGTCTGGAAATGAACAAGAAACATGATTACTACCTGCTTCTTTTAAACAGCATACATTTTTGTTTGATTTCTAAACATTAAAGTAACTCAAGTGTTAATAGTTATTATATACCTGGTCTGTTTTGGCATCTCCATTTTCTGCAGGGTTGTTTCCATCCTTGCCTGCGTCAGCTTTCCCCTTCTTTCCCTTGGGTACCTTTTCAGCTTTCTAATCATTGGGAAACAAGAGTAAGTTTGCTAAGAGTTGATATATGAATTCACTTTATGGAAGCAAAACATTTTCAATCCAAGTTGCATATAGTGTTAAACTTACCTTTGGAGCTGCCTTTTTAGGTTTGGGTTCTGGCTTTGGAGGAGCAGGTTTCTAAAAATAAAAGTACAATGAATATTTTGGAAATGTTTGTGTACTTGATGTATATAAAAACTATCTGTTACACAAATATGCTATTATTAAGAATTCTTTATATGTTTTTACTTTTACTAACTCATCTCTTGAAAGCATTTATCATAAAACATACTTACAGCAGATAACCTTGCTGATCTCCGTTGTGGCTATTTAAAGATAAGAAGAAAATCCTGTTAGAATTAGCATGGTTCCTTTGTAATCTATTAGAATATTAAGAAGTATAACACAGGTAGTCCTAGACTTAGAACTGACGCTACAAAAATATAATATAGTCCTCTTCAGTTTACAACTGAGACAGTAATTTCTGTTGTTAAGTGACCCCCAATTTTACAACTTTTTTTTTGCCATGATTCATTTATCACATGATTGCTAAGCGAATTCAGCTTTCCTGAGTGATGCTGCTTGCAGGAAGCCAGATGAGAAAGTTGTAAATAGTGATCACAATGACCCAAGGATGCTGCAATTTGTTGTAAATTCATGCCAGTTGCCAAGAACCAAAATTTTGATCACAACTGGAAATGCTGCATCAGTTGTAAGTGTGAGGAAGAGTTGTAAATCATTTTTCCAATGCCTTTCTAATGAATGCTTATTAAATGAATGGCTATTAAGTTGAACACTAATGAAAAAATTTAACATTAAATATGTTAATAAAGAACAAATGACAAAACTAAACAAATACTCCTTACCTCATCCTTTGCTTTGGCCTTATCACCCTTGGTATCCCCTTCAGCCTACAAGAAATTTTAAACATGGTTAAACGAAACTAACATTTATTTTGTATTTAAATATAAATGCATAAAGCAAATTGATATAGCTAAATTTACATAATTTCTTGAGTAATTCATTTATACTTTATATTTGCATACCTCACAACCATTTGAATTGTCTATTTTTCCTACATAATATCAAATTCAAACATCCCTAAATTAATAACCCGATACTACTGTACTTGTAAGTTGTAAATCAGAGCCTTTTCTAGTAGCAGAGTATAATCAGTTCACCTTAAGAAATAAAAGCAGCAAAAAAAGCCACAACCAGGTAGATAGATATTCCTTTGGGTACTAGCCTTTTGGCTGAAGCATCCAAATTTTGGAAGAGAACACTTGTAGCTCAGGGTTGAACTATGGGGTATTTGATGCTCTCAGAGCTTGACTGTTTGCACCCAAATTCTATTTGCAGTGATGTTTCCGAAGGATCATGGTTTTTTTTAGAACTGTTCCAGAATCCAATAATTTCTCATGTTTAGAATTATTCCAATAAAATAAAAATATCTTGTTTTCATATACCGATAAGCACAACTTTGCATTTCTGTACATCACATAACCTTGTGAGTTGTGTGATAACAGCACTGACAGATGTCTTATTCAGTTTCATTATTTATTCCCCAACACAGCAGCTCTAGGCAATATAATGACTGCTTTTATTTCAAAATACCATGACCTCAACCAAATCCATGTAACACCCAAGATGTTATTTCAGGAATTCTGATCTCACAGAAGGAAGCATTTCCCCTAGTCCCTACAACTGCTAGCTAGACTTCAGAAACTAATCTCACACTGAGCTGCACAGCCCTTCTTTGCTTTAACAGCATTTCTAAATCCAATCCACACTCCACTTTCTTAACTCAGGCAGCCTCTTCCCCAAAATGTAGCTAGGCAATGAAACCACGAAAAGCTTCTTGCAAAAGAAAAGATGTGAACTGTGAAGCAAGTCAAAACAGGAGCACGCTGTAATAGTAACTCCTTGGTGATTGCTATTGCTGTGAAAACTGAATGGCTGCAGCCAAGCTCCCTTCATTTTAAACAGCAAATGCGGTCTTCCGAACAACAGGTGTGAAGGGCAAGATTTAACCCAGAACACGCTGGGAAAGAAGAGGCATCATTTATCAGGCGGCCTTGCTAATCACCATCCAAGGCCCTTAAAAGAGGGCTTGGAACGGGAGTGGCCTTATTGTTTTCCCGCCCTTTTTGAATTTACGTGTGTGTGTGTGTGGGTGGGTGAAGAGAAAAACACGGCGTAACCTCATTATTTAAGCGGGCGAAGGAGGAGAAACGAGGGGCCCTCCTGTTTCCCGCCGCCTTCAACGGACGGTGCATGTGGGTCTCCTTCCGGTCAACGGCCCTCCCGCCAAAAAAAGGAGAGAAGCGAACCGATCGCCCCGCTTTCTTTTCCTTCCTCTGCTCGACAACTTCCCTCCCTTCTTTTTTTTCCACCCCCACCCCGCTCCGCGCCTAAGTCGGCGCGTGCTCCTTCCCGATTGGCGGGCAAGGCGAGCGCGCGGGCGATGGGGGCAAGCCAATTAAGCGTTTTCTCGCGCTTCTCTGCGCGCGCGCTTGGCAGTCTCGCGCTCTCTTGTCACAACTACCCCGCCCCGCACTGAGCTTCGCCTATATCGTCGCTCCGAAGTCAAATTCAACCCCCACCACCACCACTGCTCCCGCGCGCGCGCCGCCTTTCCTTCATAGGCCACCCAAAAAAATGCGCGGCGGTTAACGGTCGCTTTCCCTAAGCCCCGCCCCCTCCTCCATCCCCACTTTTTTTAAGTCCCGAAGACGACCGTTGAGCCGTCTCGCGCGCGCACGCGCTTCCCCCCTCGTCTCCCCGACCGTTAATCGCCCGAAGGCGAACTAAGCGGAGGGGGAGGGAAAGGGAGCGAGCTAGCGACAGAGTGCGGGGAGGGAGTAGAGAAGAAGAGAAAGAAAATGGCGTCTGCTCTGAAAGCTCACCCCCGCATAAGCATCCCTCCCTTCCGAGTACACGAATTCTTTTCCCTCTCCTTCCCCATCGCCCCTCTCGCCTCCGGGCCCTTAAGTTTTTCTCTCTTTTTTTCCCCTTTTCCCTCGCCGCAGCCACGTACCTTTCTCTTGGGCATGTCAGCGGCGCGTGAGGGAGGGAGAGCGAGAAGGCGGCTCGGATTGAAACGAGAAAGGCAAGGTCTCTAGGAGGAAGGAGCAACTCGGATGTATGGGAGGGAAAGCCGCGCAGCAAGGGAGGACGGAAAATAAAAACAAGGAGGGGGGGAAAGGGGATTCCGTTTGTTGGGCTCGCTCGTGTAGCTCGCGACCCCACTAATTTGAATCGGGTGTTTATAAAGTTTTATATAGAGCCGGACGCGGCCCAACCGGTTCCAGCCGGATCCCCACCGCCCCGACCAACCATTGGACAGAGCGGGTCACGTGGCGAGGGACAGACAGCCGGGGCGGGTTCTGCGAGGGGAGGCGAAGAGAGAGAGAGAGAGAGCGCGCGCGCGCGCGCAACTGAGCGTCCACCTTTTATCTCCGCCAAAGCGGCCGTTTGGTCCTGCTGCAAGTAGACCTCAGGATTGATTTGATTCTTGAAAAAGTGAGAACAGGTAGAATAAAAGAAACGGTATTTCTCTCTCTCCTCCCCCCCCTCACCGCCCGCTACGCCGAAAGAGATTGAAAAGAAACGTTATTTTTTCCCCCCTCGAGGGAGCCGTTATTTCCCCCCTCCCCCTTCGTGAGGTATAAATCTACCGAACTGATTGCAAAATAAAAAAGAGTTTCAACGTCACTCTGGCTGCCCCCCCCCAGGTAAATAAGAAACACGCCTGGCTCCAGGTGTGAATGCATCGCACAAGTCATTCTCGGCTGGCTCGGGAGACTGGGCGACCTCCCGCCACGGACGATCCGAGAGCCGCACGGCTCAGGCCAGCCAGCCGAAGCTTGCAGTCTTTTTGGGGGGGGGGATCGGGATCTAATGGCTCTTTGCGAACCGATTGGGGAAGGTGGAGTTCCCCGGGCGCACCTGCCCAGCCGAGGCGCGCGTTTCCCCTTTCGGGGAAGGCGCAGAGCTAAGGAGCTGGCGGGCTTGCGGACGAGAGCGCCTCCGCCCGACCGTTAAAAGCCCCCGTTTTGACAGGAATCTGGGTGCAAGACGCGGGGGGAAGATGGTGGCCTCTTCCCTGCGCTGGAAGGGGAAGAGGAAGGTGCGGTCATTGCCTCGCCACGGCGGAACGCAACCCACAGCGCCCCCTTCCTTTCTAACCTTGGCTGCGAAGTGCCAGGGTCTCAGCCGGGAGCAGGCGGCCAAAAAAAAAAAAAAGGCTTCACGTGCAAGAAGGCGCCTTTCCCCCCCCCAAAAAAAAGGGGGGGGAGAGAAATGATGGCTGGTGGTCCACCTTTTAAAAAAAACAAAACAAAAGCCCGAGGCGCTTCCTTCGTGGGGTCGAGCGGGGAGCTGTCCTTTTCAGCACCATGCGGTCGTGCTACCACAATCCCCATCGACTCCAAGGTCAAAAAACAGGACGGCAAGGAGTTAGACAGACCACCACCATGACCCGCCTCTCACACAGTTGAGAACAGAACGATACCAACTACATTGGATCAGCAACCCAACTTAGCATTTCCTTTTTATTACTTCTTGGCAACTGGCATGGCAAAATATGGCTGACCCTTCTTGTTTTGACTGTGAGTTGCCTAAAGGCAACTGGTTGATTACTCTGGAAAGATGATGGACAAGTCTTTGTTTTTCAACCCAACTGGGTTATACCAGGTTGGAAGAGCCTAATTTACATATCTGCGGTGTTACTTCCTCTACAGTCCCTGCTAGAGACTGAAAGTAGCCTGCCATGTGCAAAACATTCACTATCACTGAATGTGCAGCCATTCTCTTAAGACCACAACAAATCAGGTACAGTAAATAAGTGCTGGCTAGATGGTTCTATTTAAAAATAGAGACTAGGATCTTTTTATCATATGAGTTATATAATTTTGGTTAGATCATAGCTATGAATGGCTGGCCTTTCAGATTTTGTAGGGAACAGCAGTTAATGATTCCATATTTGTGGGAGGTGAAGAAAAATAAGATAGTGCCGCTTCTCTGTAGCCACATTGTTGCTTTGAATTGACTTCCCATTGTAGATCAGACTTGCACCCTCACTTGTGTTATTTAAAAAGCTGTGAAAAACTAAATCCAGAGAGAATTTTTGCAACCTTCCCAACATAAGTTCTTGTGCCATTTTTATTTCACTCTTGTCATCTATGTTGGTAGAGTATTCTATGTGGTGATTAAAATCATGATTTTGCTGTATTCGTTGTTAGTTGTTGAGAGTTATTTGGATATAGTGGGGCATGAATTCAATAAATTCAACAATTTTTATACTTCGATTTTTCTTTCTCTGAGTAAAAGGCATTAGAAAAATTGGATTCTTAACACATACAAGTGAAACAAAGTTCCTCCAGTTGCTGTAGTTAATGGCTGGAACGCATCCTTTTACATTTAAAAAATACTGGAAGATAGTCTTTGAAGCAGTTTAAAATACAGAGTTTTAAAGGGACAAGTGCCAAAAGTACCCAGCCTCAAATTTTTAAATCCATCTGCATTCTATACAATCAAGTTTATATAATTCTAGATAAAACTATTGGAGAAAACTCTATTATCTTGCTTCAAGTCTTGTGAGTTGGTCTCTTGCTTGAATTATCTAGCCCTAAATTCTAGGACAGTGTTTCTCAACCTTGGCCACTTGAAAATATGTGAACTTCAACTCTCAGAACTTCCCACCAACATAAGGTGACCAAGAGTGAGAAACACTACTAGGGCCAAGAAGCCTAGTATGGCCACAACAGTCATCAGCTAAATTGTTCACCCAGGACCTGCACAATGGGTATGAATGCTTTAATCCTGTCTTTGGCTCATTGAGCACATAAAATTTCCATTCACGATTCAACTTGACACTTCATTGTCAATTTATTCATAAAAATAAACTCAATGTGTCTGCTGACTGAGTTGTGGAGGAGCATGCACTCCAGCCCACAATAAGCCATATGCAAGACTTTCACATAGGTATCTAGGAGTTTCTGCTCAATGGGTAAAGCAGATGACTGGCCATAGGACTGTAACACAATACAGCAGTTATAATGGTGCATAGTAATTAGCCTTTTGTTGGGTTCTGGGGCACCAAACATGAAAATAGTTGCTTTTTAGTTACCTCTGTTCATCTAAATACCCAACAGGAATCAATGCTCAATGAAATAAGTTGTTGGACTGGACACTTTACAAACACAAGCAGTATCTACAGTGACACACATTACAACCCGGAAGGGCTGGGAGCCTACCTTTGATTTCAGTATCATAGGAATTTTTAAAGATGCGAAATCTCTAATTCTCCATTAAGTACGCCATTAGCCTTTTTCAGGAAACTATCGGAAATTTGTTTTTAATGCAGAAAAATTAATATATTATCTCCTCATCACTAAAAGATTTTATGTGGTTGGGATTTTTTATTTATATTTTTTGTCACAATAACAAGGACCTTCAGAAGTAGATATCAAACGAAGCAGTCTTTCAGACATGACAATGGTAATGTAACAGGTGAAATTACTGCATGAAAACAAAATACCCATTAATTTATTGGTCACCATTTCCCCCTTGTATAAGTTTTATTTTTAAAAAATGGTTCCAGCAGGTTGTTAAATATCAATAGGCTTGACAACTGGTTCATCCTTCAGAATTTCAAACTTAAGTGCTTTAGAATAATACAACCATACTCTCATTTAGTCTTTGAAAAGCCATATGAAATAATCGTTGGCTTCTTTTGGAAAATAAAATGTATTTATAGTTGATGCCCTTTATCTTTTTCAGTTATTTACACCATGCTGCACTTTTGTGTAAGAGGACATTTTGTACTGCTATCCAAAGCAGTACCTTCTCAAACCCATTTGAAGATACTGCATCAAAAACACCTTGAAGTTCCGTTGTACCCAGCACGTTTCTATAGTCCAGAAGGATATATAGAGTTAACCTGGAGGATGACATTTTCCTAAAGTCAGAGGAACGACGTATGTTCCTGTGAAACTTAGGTACAATCCTATATCATAAGCTGGTACCAAGAATGGAAAAACAAATGGTCCAGAAACAGCTGGTCTTAAAAATCGAGGCAACAAAGAAAAGAATAAACATTTAATTTATTCCACAATAAATCTGCTTGGGTGCATGCATGCAATGGGGTTTTTCTCTAATCTTCTCAGATGCAGCATCTCTGCATTCCAGTGCAGGCAGTTTTTCAGGATTCTGATAAGTCTTTGAATTGTGGAAGAGAAAAACTGCAGTTTGGAGAATATGGAGCAAAGCCCCCCAGCATGCGCAGACTTTCACACCTAGAAATATTTGATGCTATTCTTTTCATTTGTTAGCTCTACAGAAATACGTTTTGTTTCATTAAATTTGGTAAACATACACTTCAAGTGTCATGGTCCCCAGCCATGTGCATGTGCACATAGAATAAACCTAGGATCCCATTTTATGTCATCCACTGGGCAGCAACTGGATTATTTGCAACTTGGCTCATTTTTCCCCCTCTTCTCTCCCCTATCCCCAAGAGGAACCTTCTTATCTTGCAGCTGCCAATGCCAGTTTTTCTAGGAAGTCTACCCTTTTGTGTTCAAGGGCCTGCAAAAACCTTTGAATCCTCTCTTCCCGTTTAGCTTTGAATTCTCGCAAAAGTGTCCCGCATTTTTGAGTATCTCCACACGTTGCAGATTCTTCATTTTTCAGTTTCTGTAAGACTTGTGCCTTATCAGTTTCTAACTGTTGCCACTTCCTTTGTTCCATGTATAAATCTCTGGCTTTCTGGCAAAAAAAGCAATCGTGTATTAGGTTTCTCAGCATAGATCAGCATCTCCCTACCAGTACCGTCCAAATGTCTTGGACTTCAATTCCCAGGACCTTTTGTCAGTATAAAACATACAAGGCAAACTATGATTTGCCTCACTAGATTCTTTCCTATTTATAAAATTCCCTTAGGCCAGCAGGTAATGAAGTTTTAGTCCTTTGTCCTGTAAAATTTTATCTTTTTTTCCAATCCTTTTCCTCTCAACTGCGGCAAACAATTGGCATGGTCACCATTGAAGATCTTTGATGTCTAAACCTCGCCATTGGTTTTTACACAACAAAATGAGATGGCTCAGAAAACCACACTTACAAAAATTAGAAGCACATTTGCATCTCATTGCAAATCAGGTTGGGGCAAAACTCTTAAACTTTTTTACCATACAGCCAAAATGAACCAATGAGAATTCAGTACTGGAAGATATTCAGCCCATTGGTCTATTGGTTAATAAATGAAACCAGAACTCTATTTCAGCCCTTTTTTGGATTTTAAATGTCTGCATGTATAAACGTTACAAGATTAGAATTTCAAAGCTACTTCCATTTTTTCCTGGGAGCTAATGAAATAATTATATCTCTTCAGAGGACAAGTTCATCTTTTGGTCAAAAATACAAAGTATTGTAAGCAATTATATTACTGTCACTGTTTGCACAATAAATATCCAAGAAATGAAAATCCAACAATCTATAGGACTTTAGGGCACTATTGAGACCTGTCAGAACAATCCTATCAACTGTTTGGATACATTCCAACATCTGTTACTTCTCCAATGCCCCAAACTCTTGTGTAGCTAGGGATAGCAATCATCCTTTGACTTTTCTCTACTATCCTTCCCATCCTGTCCCCTAACATTAGTCTGAAAAGCCTCAGCAAGCTGTTTTCCTGTCTCTGAAATCTTGGGACAGGCAGTTCCATTATTTAAAGTACATATGCTGAGAGCCTGAGATTACTTTTTTGCTTAGCCTTTTCTTTCTTCAGTCTTACTTGTAATGCATTGTAGTTCATCTGAAATCGAAGGATGGCCTCACATAAATTCCAGAACGAATAATCTGGCCACAGAACGCTTTGAAACACGAGGCAAGAATGGGACGTCTGAGAAAAAAGAGAAAGGCATTTAATACATAAGCTAGAAAGGAAAGGAAGGTAATCAAATCACACAACATTGCTAGATTATTTCAAAATAAACTTCCTTTCCAGTTGTCCAACGATTCTGAAATGGACAGTACACTCTGTCCTCTGTGTCGGCTTGGGGACAGGGTCTCTTAAAAACTGTTCAAGAAGAGCGCTGAGCAAGTAGTAGTCTAGCTTAGAATAGAATAACAGAGTTGGAAGGGACCTTGGAGGTCTACTAGTCCAACCCCCTGCTTAGGCAGGAAATCCTACACCACTTCAGACAAATGGTCATCTAATCTCTTAAAAACTTACAGCGTTGGAGCATTTACAACTTCTGGAGGCAAGCTGTTCCACTGGTTAATTGTTCTAACTGTCAGGGAATTTCTCCTTAGTTCTAGTTCTAACTTCTCTCCTTGATTAGTTTCCATCCATTGCTTCTTGTTCTACCCTCAGGTGCTTTGGAGAATAGTTTGACTCCTTTTGGCAACCCCTGAAATATCGAAACACTGCTATCCTCAAGTTCCCTAATCTTCGTTGCTCTTCTCTGCACTCTTTCTAGAGTCTCAACATCTTTTTTACATCGTGGCGACCAAAACTGGATGCAGTATTC
>JANHZT010005351.1:41060-54832 GCA_032468215.1 Stegonotus admiraltiensis
ATATAAATAAATTTGGCCCTAAGGTTAAAATTACAGACAGACAAATTAAAAAACAGTTAAAACACCCTAAGCCAGCCCGGCTTGCTGAAAAAAAACGGTTTTAAGGGCCCGACGAAAGGCACCAAGCTCGGGGATTCTTCGTATCTCTGTTAAACCTAGTGAGCCTGAAATTGTTTTGGCCAGCCCTGAAGGAGAAGAAGGAAAATAATAAGCAAACTGGTGAGCGGGTGAGCGAGCACTTGATAGTATACCCTGGTGTATGGGGGAAGAGGTGATTAAGGTAGTAAGTAAAGGTCAACAAACATTATCGCAAGCTGATCATTTGACCACAAGCTTTGACCACCAGTGTTAGAGTAAGGCATTTACGCAAGATATCCTGGCTAGGAACAGAGACTTCCAGCCAATGCCAGGAGAAGCAAGCAAATGGCATGCACTGAGCAGGAGCTATGACTGACCACCCCCCCGTCTCTGGATGACCAACCAGTGACAAACAGGTGATGGATGAGATAGTAATGCCAGTTTGCTTTTGCCAAGAGAGTTGAACAGCTGTTGCCAAACAGAAGTGGCTGCATGGCACTAACTTGCTTCTCCCAGGACACACATGCCAAACCTTTAACCAAAGGTATCCAGGAGAAGTTGAGGACAACTGAGGCAGCATGACAAATTCACTTTCCCCAGTCATGCTGTAGGAGAGCTGAAGGAGGCTTATGGATATATGCATAGGCAATGCATAGGACAGGATTCTCCCCACTTCCTGCTGGAACAGCCTAACCAGCAGATCATTGGCCAGCACTGCATGAGAAAATGCTTGACAAAGAAGGTTTTTCTTAAATTAATTCACAGCAAGAGGAAAGCAAGAAAAGGCTGAGGGGGGCTCAAAAGGAGACTAGTATTAAAAGTCAAGGGATCTCTATTACTTCACAAAGCAGCTTTGAAGAGGTGGCTCATTCAAATCTTCCTTGAAGCAAAGTATTTCTTTGAAGCTTGGCATAGCTGTATTGTAATGCCAGCAAATTGCAGGAAAGCCCTCTGCAGAACTGAGCTACAAAGGAAAAACGAATCACCAGTACAAGCAAAATGCTAGAAACAAGAAGCTGGTGTACATACCGATGAGCAACACATTAGCATTGGTCCCTGAAAACAGACTCTTTAATTTTCTACATAGAAATACAATTTTATTTCACATTGTATGAGCAACATAAGGGGAGAGAAGAGAGAATTTAGTATGAATAAAGATCATCCAGTCATACTTCAACAATTATTGTCTAGCTGTTCATGAAATCTATTTGGTCAGACAGCAAAGTAAGAGTTTCATTTTTTAAGAATTTTTATCCTTTATTATTTTATTTTTATTCTTTTATTCTTTTACTCCTTTATTATTTCTCCAAATAACCCAAGCCAGAGAACATACATAATATTCTTTGCTCCTTCTATTTTTCCCATAACAACACCCTGTGAGGTGAGCTGGACTGAGAGAAAATAACTGGCCCAGAGTCACCAAGCGGCTTTCATGTCAAAATGGGGACTAGAATTCACAGCCTCCTGATTTCAAGCCCGATATCATAACTATTAGACCAAATTGGTTCTTGAGAGTAAGTAAATAGTAATAAGTAAGATTAAAGTGATGAATGTATCACAATATGTTCCCAAACAAATGGGTACTCTTGAAATATAAAAATGGAATGTCCCAGAAAAGCAAGCAAAAGCGAAAACCAGAGAGCTAAATAAAATGCTCTGAGTTTCTGTGTACTATTTAATAGCATGATAACTGCAAAGTAAGAAGGGCTCACTCCTCTTGTTCAGTTGAGGGTTGTTCCCACATTAGTCAAGTAGCAGCACAAGTTCTCCCAATGCTCTTCCTTCTGTCTGATGACCAGGGTGGCGCTTGGGTGACTTCTTGTGCTGCATCAAACATTAAACAGACCAAACGTCTGTGGAGATTCTCAGTCATCCAGGTCATAGTTGTCTCAAAGGTGTTTTATTTTTTTTCAAAAGGTAACTGGACTGTTTTTTCCTCTAGGAAAAAATCTTCCTCAAAGAAAAAACTCCATTTGCCTTTTGAAAAAGCACTTTGGAGACACTAAAGAGACTAGTTTACTGCTTTGCCTTTTTCTACCGATGAGGTTGAGTGTGTGTGCCTTGATCTGTCACTTGTAGCAGCAGCAACCCTGACTTGCCCTTAGTCAATTTCTGTTCCCAGAGCAGGGTGAGAGATTTAATGGCTCATTTCTTCTGTACAATTACATCATTTATCATCATTATTTTTAAAAGTATTTTTAATTTGTAGGACTTCAGCATTTGGTGCATGTTCAGTGTAGAAAAGATATTCTTGCTGGCCTGAACTTCTCAGAACCACGTGGTAAGTGCTGTAATAGGACTGGAATTATCAGAAAGGAATTAGCTCTGGGAGTCAGTGTAGAAGTTGTAAAGTGGCACAAGAACTTAATGTGAGGAGTCAGGATTGCCCTGAAAATGAAACCGCTGAGAAGGAAACAGATTCCAGTCCCTCAAAGGGCTAAATCTTTCAATGACACTTTTAAATATGCATGTTAAGTGAAGGATTAGTTAGTCACTATCAGTGGTGGGTTGCCCCTGGTTCGCACCAGTTCTATAGAACTGATAGTAAAACCAGCGGGAGGCTCCGCCCACCGACCCTGATGTCATCAAAATGCTTCTGCGCATGTGCGGCCCAGTTGCAAACCAATAGTAAAGGTAAGTAGAACCCACCCCTGGTCACTACCTAAATTGATGAGTCAACCCAATGACCAGCCCATCTGAAAAATAAAAGAAAGTGGCCATAGGAGGCAGGGCCAAGCCTCCCTCACAACCACAAGAGGATTAAAGAGTGGGAGAAGAGATATCAGGGAGAAGATGGAAGGGGCAGTCCCACAAGAAACACAGACACATGTTTGCCTATGTGGAACATGTTTTTGTCATATCATCCGCCCTATCTGCATCAAAGCACTTGACACTGAAGGTAGGAAAAGATGGGAAACACCTTTCTAGAGCAAAGGATGTAAAGCTACATATGTATGTGAATGATGAGATTTAGGCATGTGAAAATATCTTCTGGAAATGGTTAGTAGACTGAAGGCACACCAGGGCAAGGAGGCTGTATAGATTTGCCCATTGTCTGGGTGAGTTCCCTAAAAATCACACTTTGAATTTGGGAGAAGAGATAGGTAAATGTCTGGAAGTTATCAAGAAAGAAAATCTGAGGGTCACTCTGAGTATGAAAAACAGCTGGATCCAGACTTACCTGTATTAAGAATTGATCCCATTAAAATCAGGGAGATTGATTACTCATTGCTAATGTAAGTTTCATTAATTTCAGAGAGAGTTCTCTAACCATGATAAAGTAATTGGACTTGGATCATTTTAGTTGTCATTATACCATAGATTTATGTAACAATTTAAAAACAACACTTGCCATTTCATGTTCATTTTCCCCCCCAATCTTTCCTAGCACTGAATTTGTTTTCAGCCATAGAGTGAGCTTCTGGTCTGTAAAATACTCTTTTCCTTCCTAAACCAGATACAAAAAACTTCCTATGTCATAAACAATTCTTAGAAATACTTCTACTACTGATACCAGCAGATATTAACTGATATAAATCATCCTCTCCCTGTTTGGGCTAAGAAAAGATTTATGGAGATGCTGTTGCAACGTGTGGCGGAGAGTAGTACAGACCCAAATGTAGCATTCTTACAGAGAGATCTTAATTTAAAAGCCAGCCAAAGAAGAAGAAATGCAGTTATACCTTATGAAAAAAATAGAGGTGTCCACAGAGAAGAAACATATGTTTTCGTGTGTTTTGAAGGTCTTCATATCAGGCATCCAGGAAATAATAAAAGGCCCAGACAAGTTTCCCTTGAACTGACCTTTTGTGCACCAGCCTCTCTATCAGTCATACTTGGTTAGTGGAGTGTCAATAATTGAATAATGGTGTGACAAGCAAGGGAAGGATTGCCAAATAAACATACCGTTCTATCTGTGCATTGCAGTATTGCTCTAAAGGAATAGGCTCACAGAATGCATTCAGTCAGAAAGCAAAGACTTGATTCTATTCCTCAAGGAACATTTATTCACCTCAGGGGGTCTGCCTTTCAATATGATAGACAGCTGCTTCTCAGCACAGTTTCTTAGCCCCATTAAAAGAAGTTGAACATGTTCATAAGTGTGCGTGCACATGCACACTTATAGAGCCAGGGATACCCAATCTTTAACTTTTCTGGGGAAATTACTTACAGTTCAACAGTAGTAAAAGTTATATTCCTTTCTGAAATTAGGTTGGCCTTTATGCAACACCCCATGGATCTGTATGCTTAGGAGAAGTTGATTATTCAGAGCTAATAATGACACATTATGTTCTTACTGCAATGCATTCTTCTAGATACAAAGAACACAAATACTGAGTGTTAACAGCAGGCTATCCCATCTCCCTGTCTTGTATGAAAAATGCGAACCAGACATAACCTATTAAAAATTATACACAAAACAATCAATCTCATTATTTGGTCATATTTAGTAAATAAAAGGACAGAATGTTAGACAATGTCATTTTCATCTATATTTATGTATGCTAGAACTAATAGTTGTAATAAAGTGGATTAAGACAATCAGATTATTAGGAGTATTAACTGGGATACATTAATTTGTATGAATATGCCCATTTATAAACAACTAACAACCCAATAAGCCAACATCCACTTTTCATGATTTTCATGAAGAACAGACTAGAATAGATTTTCTCTTGCATTTCCATCTGTTATTCCACCTGGAGATATTCCCAAATTTGATAAATGAACGAAAAACCAAGCAGGATCAAGAGAGTATGAATATCTGATGCCACCATTGCGTCCTGCATTGCCACTTCTGCTTCAAGATAGAGTCACTATATTTTAGCTGCAAAAATCCAGACAGACAGTAGATGGAAGCAAATAGTTAGGATTCTCTGTATCTCTTTATTGCCATTTAGTGGCCATATAGATTTTTTTTTGCAGCTAATGTTGTGCCTCCAAAATGTAGGAAAACAGGCTGAAAAAAAATACCAGCCTTCCTCTCCTATGGTTCTCTGGAAGATTGAAAGGCTGATATTAACATTTGTCTCTCTGCTTTTGAGCTGTAAAATATAATCTGAGGTAGAATTTTAACTACTTTGCTCTCTTAGAATTCTACTGGAGAACAACAGTGATTTCTTCTGCTTTAAAAATCACAGGGCTATCAACTCCCCTGTTGAAAGAACTGTTACGGTTGTCATTATTTACAAGTGGATTGACAATCCTTAATATCATTATGCATTATTGTACTCCCTAATATATCAATCCTGGTGCAGAATTATGGAACTGGAGAATTTTTATTTATTTGTTTATTCGATTTATAGGCTGTTGCCTGTTTCCCAACTATTCTTGGCAGTTTACAATGAAAAAGTAAAACAAAATTATAAAAGACCAAAAGAATATGTTATTCGTGTTGTGTATAACCCATTTAATCTTTACACAAAGCAATATGATAATGGTGATGATGATGATGAAAGCTGAGCCCTTCATTTCTAGCAGTAGCATTTCCAGAATCAAGATATATTTTCCCAGAGATCTTTACAAATTCTTTGAAACCTTGTTCCAGAAGTCTTTGGGCAAATCTCTGTTTCAAACTGTGAGAAAGAATGTTTTCCAGCAGGGTGATCACTTACACTAGCTGGAATGTCAAGTTAGAAGTCTGGGTGCCACAGATAGCCCTTTCTTAGGCATTGAAATCAACTGGATGACCTTGGACCAATTACTGCCTCTCAGCCCAAATCAGCTTCAGACTTTTCAACAAGCCACCTGATAATCAACCCCCTGCCTTACTTGCATTATGTATTTTTAGCCTTTGATGTAAGAACTAGACCAGCACAGTGCAACACAAGCAGACCCTTGCAACCCAGCAAGACAAACTCATAGACGAACGACATACTACCTCTCTTATAAACCATTAGCAGGGCAATGTTCGTATTATCTTCTGTGACTTTAAAAATACTAATGGTGACACTCCACTTGAGTAAAAGTGTGTAAAGTCCATTAGAAGCTGAGCAGTCATTTTTATGAAAATGTGAAGTTCTTGACCTTTATAAAACTGTCACATTTTTACAACATTATGGATTGGGCTGGACACTGGTTCCCAAAAGATTAGAGGGCACAGAAGTGTCAGGACAATCTTTCCATTATTTTATGAGCCATCTTTCTGGGAACATTATTGTTTTGTTTAAATATTGCATTAATGGAGAAGATCATGTAAATGGAAGGTGATTTCAACTCCATAATGCAGCTACATTTCACCTACAGACCTTTTACACCAGCATGGAGAGATCTGACATCTCCATCAATCTCCTTGCATTATTTTTGGGAACCCATACAGAGGATTTTAATTTCCAAATGTCTGACCAGCAGAATGAAAACTGAAGTGATATGCAAAGATCTCCATCAATCCAGGGATCAGAAATGCCTGAATAAGTATCCCCATCATTCTCCATGTTAGTGAACTTTGTAACAGATAAAAAATGATGTTGAGTTCAGACAAATGGAATCCTGCCACAAGCATGCATAACAAAAAGGAAATGTCGTTTCCAGGGTCCCTGACAATATGTGAAACTGTTCAACTCTGGACTCCTTAGGGAATTTTTTCAGGAAGCTTGTTTTATTTTATTCTTCAGTTGAACATCACCAAAATGAAGCTTATTTTCCAATGTAGATAAAATATGAATTTCAGTAGCATCTCTTCATTAGCCATACCCATCATTTTTCCTCTGTTTATCCCCTATTTTGTTATTCTTACTTGCAAGTAATCACCCCTTGCTGGCAGACTACTTTTACTAAGGGTTCATCAGAAAAGAAAATCTCAATAGGTTGCCATCAATCAAACAGAATTTTCTGAGCTTGTCGAAAGCACTGTTTCTCAACCTTATCAACTTTATGATGTATACTTCAACTGTCAGCCTGCTGGCTGGTTGGGGGAATTGTGAGAGCTGAAGTCCACACATCTTATGGTTGTTAAGATTGAGAAGCATACTCTAGGCCAGGCCTGTCAAACTGGCAGCCCAAGGCCTGGATGCGTCTCACACACAGGTCACACCCACCCTGGCTCCACAAAGGCAAAAAACGCCCCGATATGTCCCGATACATCACGTGACGCAATCAAGTTTGACACCCATTCACTAGACCAGTGATGAGTATGGGTCATCAGTAGATGACAGTGTGAGGAAATGTTGCGCGCGCATGTTGGGGCCACACTCCAGAAAAGCCGAACTTCCGGGTTATAGCGCGCATGCACGCCTGACGATCAGCTGGCTGGCATGCATGTGCAGGCCAGTTTTCGTACTGTCACTCGCACAAAGGGATCATGCTCTGGAAAATTTGAACTTCCAGGTTCTGGCATGCATGCACACATGACAAATAGCTGGCCAGTGCACATGCACACACTGGTTTTTGGCACTGTCTCACACACAAAGGGCAGCTGATCATCACGCACGCATGCATGCCAGAAACCTGGAAAACAAAAGTCAAAGCCATACATGCCGGGTGACATGGTTTCACGTGCCACTTTGGGCATGCATGCTATAGGTTCGCCATCACAGCTCTAGACCATCCAGGCAGAGAATGTTTTTAATTATTGTTCTCAGGATATTTTCCTTTAGCTTAATTCTAGGAACAACCATAGAAAAGATGTGCTTTCAGTGTTGTTGTCCTTAATCTGGAAATGTTGAACCAAACAAAACCTTGTAAATACCGTGAAACAAAAGGGATACCTGGGTAACCATTCAATCTTGCATGTTAGGAAAGTTTTTGTGAGAAGCAATAAACACAACTCTAGATGAGAAATGAGAAAAATGCAGAACAAGAGAAGATAAAAATCCCACACACTAAATTCCAAATAAATAAAATTACAGTAATTAAATCAGTTAACATATTGAGGGACTAAAATCTCAGGTTTCCGTATATAGATACAGTTCATTGCAAAGAAATGTTTCTTGAGTGCTGTTAGCCAGACATCCTTCTTGTTATCCTTTTTTTTTCCACAGCATTCCCTCATGATTTTATATACTGCAAAAAAGTGGGGAGGAGTCAATATCTTTGGGAAGACTGCCTTTTTTGCTGATTTCTATAGGCTATATTGCTGATATCTAGAAAATATGCTTGTGGCTGAACCCATCTTTTTGGGAATCCTACAATTGAATAATCAAGCTACTGCCCAGTTTTCACCTATTAAGACATAAGAAGAGTTATAATAGAGAAATGTTTGGGGAAAACCAAAATTCTGGTCTATTGGAACCTCCCAGCATGGGGTCAGTTTACCAGATGCCATGGGGCATTATTATGTAATACAGTAGCAAAATAGAGGGTTTTTCTCTCACTTGCTCTGCCACTTACCTGCTTTCTCTCTTCCTTTTTTTAACAAAAAGAGGGGAATTATGCCAGTCTTATATCATGGGAATTCATGGACTGAAAACTCGATGATATATATCCCTGGAGGTTTCAGAGAAATATAAAATCACTTCATTTTTGGTGAATTGAACCATAGCAAAGCCTTCAATTATTTTTTTGTCCCCCACATATTTAGTTTCCTTTTCACCAAGAAGGGCAACATGATTTGCTGCTGCTCATTGGATGTCAGCTTGGATCACGCCCAAGGCTCTCTCTCAGCTCTCCTAGATGCAGTAAGACTATATAATTGACCTCTGGTTCAGGTTTTCCTTCTGTCCCAGTGCTGCTGATGGCCATTTGCTGCCTTATCTAGTCTCCTGACAAGATCCTTGACAGAGTGTTGTATAAATCTCTGTGCCAGTCAAGTCATCCTGAAACAAAGAAGTATATTTCAGCTTTAACATCAGAGACAAGCTTGTGACACCCTATAAAACACTTTGTAGATTAGAGTCTCCTCAACTTCCTTTCCATGGATGGGATACACAGAGTCTTGAGTGGTTCTTCAATATCAATCAGAGCAATCCCCAGCCTTCCCCCAATTGCTCTGATTGATATGGTATATTAGGACTACAGCTTCTAAAATGATTGGTCAGCATGGCTTTTGGCATAAGTAGCTGTGTAGGGCAAAACACCTGGAGGACAATATTTTAGAAAAATCTTTATTGCAAGTTTAGAAAGAAAGTGATAGGCAGGGCACTGATCCAAGCAGCCTGTCTATCTCCACTTCTCTTTCCCACAATAACGGAACAGGTGCGTACCAAAATCACAAAAGGCACATGAATCACACACACACAAAAAAATCCCAAAACAAAACAAGTGTGTTTGTATATTAGGTTCCTCACAGTGGTCTATATCAACCCCAGTGGTGGGATTCAAAATTTTTTACTACCGATTCTGTGGGAGTGGCTTGGTGGGCATGGCGTGGCTTGGTGGGCATAGCAGGGGAAGGATACTGTAAAATCTCCATTCCCTCCCCATTCCAGGGAAATGTTACTGCAAAACCCCCATTTCCTCCCGATCAGCTGGGACTCAGGAGGCAGAGAATAGATGGGGGTGGGGCCAATCAGAGGTGGTATTTACCGGTTCTCTGAACTACTCAAAATGCGTGCTACCAGTTCTCCAGAACTGGTCAGAACCTGCTGAATACCAACTGATCAACCCCCTAGAGTTGATAGGATTACCCAAGGAGTTGATGTTGTTGTTCATCATACAATTCGTTAAAGCTTTATTAATTAAATAATTTTCATCATAAAATGAAAGTTTGGAAGTTAATAAATACTTTGAAATTTCACGAAGGCATCAATGAGCTGAAGGATTTGTGAATGTATGAAGTGTATCAACAAATACATACGGATGTACTTACCCATCTCCGGTTCCCCCTTTTTCCCAACAGATGGATTTAAACACTGATAGGGTGACAGAGGAGAATTGAAGACCACCATGGCTCAGACTGCCAAGCAGGAATCTCTTCTCACTTATTTAATGACATTTTAGGTGTTAGGGATGCGAGACCAGAACTGTAAAATGCTTTAAACCATGAAAAATTGTTACAAAGATATGCACAGTTTGTGCTTTTTTAATCTTCACTCAACACTGTGGAAATGTGGCCTTTTTGCTCTCATCTGGAGAGAGCAAAAGTTATTGCTTAGCTAATGAATCAGATGCTGATTGTTTGATAAAGGACTAGCAAGCTAGACTTGGAATAGTTAAAGAAGATACGGCTTTTGGTTTAGCTCACACACTTAATTTTACTATCATATTTAAACATATGAAGTGGAAATTCTATAGACCATTGTAGCTTAATTGGCCTAATGAACAGGAGCTGCAATCGTGTACTCTGAAATAAATCCAGCTGGATAATCCATATAATCACCTCCAAATGATGGCATTATGACTTGAACAAAGTGGGATTATTTCCTGTTAATTGCCTAAAATATGATTAATTACCAGTTTCTTTTAAAATCAAATTTGTATTAATTAAAATGCAAAATAACAAAAGATTAAACATACCAACGAGTCATAAATATTCACTCTGAAATTCTCTGTAGTGCCAAGGGAGCAGCTCGGTATGTGCAATAGACTATTAACACTCTGTCTGAGAACAACTTAGTAACAGACTATATGGGCTGTCCTGGCCTCTCCTAGACTTGCCTTTGATACCACAAGTCCCATTCATCGCTGTAGGACTGGCAGTATCCTTTGCAGGGTAATACCCCCGTGCTATTTTGCTTGTATTAAATGAACTCTGGGTAAAGATAGGGGTGTGATGAGAACCCTTAATTCTGTAAATGAAGAGACAGGAAGAAGCTTAGAGCATGAGGTATAGAGCACTGGAGTAGCCTGCCTAAGGCTTGGATGACCATCAGGACTGAGGTTTAGGACATCTGGTTTTGTAAGCCTCCCCCCATCTCTGTTAAAAGAGGGGGCTGCTAATAGGAAAGGGCCAGGTGCGTAATGTATGTTGCATGCGTGTAGCTTGTTGTGTGGGGAGCCTGAGGACCATGAAAGCTAAAGGCTTTTCTTGATAGTCCCTGTATCAAATGGTTCAGGTTCTTCAGGCTCTGAAGATGCTGACTAGGAGAGTGAAAATGAGGGGGTGTCATCTGATCTCAATTGTGATAGGAAAAGTAGGTTTGCTATCTTCATGTGATTACCCTTTTCAGCTCTCAGTCAGGGCTTCAGATCCTGAAGGAAGGGGTAGTAAGGAAACAGTGTAAATTAATCAATCAGACAATGGTAGTATCTAGCACCCTTGTCAGCTATTGATTTTCTTTTTCAACTGCTTTTGGTTTTTCCAAGTATCAGGGCCTTCCACAATGACTCTTGCCTTCGTAGAATCCAAAATGTCTCAGGTTTAGCTTCATTATTACTACATCCCATAACCAGTTCGGTTTTACTTCATCTAATTCTGAATCATTTTGTTCTTCTTGGAGTTCAAAATGTGGAGTTCTCCACATGTTAAAGGCATTTATTTTTCTTTATGTAGCCTTTCTGGTGCTCCAAATTTCACAGCCATGTGTTATAACTGGTAAAATCATAACCTTGACAATATTTTATGGTCAATGTGAAGAATTTGCACTTTAATGATTTAGATTTGGCAATTTTCCCTCAGTTAGAAAAATTCGCTTTATTTCAATGGGTACAATTACCATTTCTGTGAATTTTGGACCTTTGGAAGATACAATCTGCAATTATTAATGTAGGACACCAGTATGACTGCCTATCAACAATTTTTAGAATTTTCCAGATTTTATTCCAGTGCAAATTTGTAGAATTTGCTTGAATATCTAGGAATTGTCCTGTTTGAAAAGTCCATACTAATTCACAGAGGAATTAATTCTAGTCACCTGAAAGCTATTAACAAGATTGGTTAAATCATTTTGATTGAGCAGATAGAAGTGCCTGAATCAGTTTGTTTGGGCTCAGCATGGTCAGATCCAGATATATCTGGATGGAAGACCTCCAGGGAATAGCAGGGCTACCTAGACTGGGAAGTTGAAAAATAATGAAAAAGGTAGTGGCAAGCCACTTCTATTTTGTTGACTGGTGATGGAAGTGCCTATGAAGTCACCAAGAGTTAAGCTCAACTCAGAGAAGATTTTTCTAATATTATTAATTTTTGCTTTATTGAAATTTGAAAATTCAAACATGATAGAAACTTAATGAACCTTATCCAGAATAGTCTAAATATCTATGCACTTTTTGTAAATTTTGAAATTCATCTTTATGTATACCATAGAATACTACAGTATATGTACTTCTTTCACAGTTTTGCCTTTAGTTCAGTGGTGTCAAATGGGGAAAAATGTCACGATATGTCACGTGACAATGCCATAACAATGAAAGTTTGACACCCCTACTTTAGTTGAATAGCTTCTTCTATAGACACACAAAATGGCTGATCCAGCGCAAATAAATTCTCAATTATTGCAAAGAAATCCATTTTAAGTGTGGGCTTAATATTTAAATCAGTGGTTTATACAAGTTCTTAAAGATGACACGGTTCATATTTTAAATATATTTCTTTACAGAAAAATATTGTTTGCTTCCAGCACGTTGGCATATTTTGGATGTTGTAGCTAGAGACAGCTGACTTGCTTCCTTCTTTCATGTGAATTAACCAGCAGATGATTTTTTCCCAATTTGTTGTCTTCTAAAAGTACTAGATAAGGATTTTTCAAATTGCACTCCACAAAACCCTGGAGTTCTATAAGGTGTTGCTGAGATTCTGTGAGAGCCTAAAGGCAAAAAAAAACCTTCACAAGTCAATTTTCTAAATTGGAATTTTGATTCTTGATTAAGTAATCCATGATTATTTTTTTTAGCTAATCATTTTGGTGGTCTGAAAATACCACTTTAGACAACAGTTCCTACCTTCCCCAGCTCTTATGGTTGGCTACAAAGCTGGAGGGGAAATAAGCTCCTTCATCCAAAGGTTCCTCAATAAAGATAATGTAAATAGGCTTCCCCTAATTAGATTGAATCTATATAACCTGCAGGAGTCCTTAGCTCTTCTACTCAAGTGTTTGTTTTTGTTTTTATTTTTGCTAGGAAAACTAAAAAGGAAAGTTCTTTGAATCTTCCCATCCAAAGCCTTGAAATGTAGAACTGAAAAATCCTGTGCCAGTCCTGAAATTAAAAAAATAATCCTGTGTAATCCTGCAGTCTTGCATGTAAAGAAGATTTTAATGAAAATACTCTTATAAAAGATAAATCTATATAGAGAAATCAATAAAAGGGTTTATGGGGGAGAAAAGGGGAATATAGGAATAATAAGGGAAGAAAATAGTTGCCAAGAGAATTCCAAACAGAATCAATACTGCTAACCTGGGTAAATTAGTTATTTCTCACATATTATCAATAAGCTCTTGGTTTTTAGACCCTGCTTGTTACAGAGAAGATGGTTTGAAGGAAATCATACATGCTTGCTATTGGGGTGTTGTGAGACAGGCCCTTCTTGTTCCTTATTCTCTGGATATTTTCTCTGTGTTGATTTCCCTCAGATATAGAGAAAATGGGGGAGAAATGAAAGCCAATCTTGGGGGAAACCAACTGTTGCTTTACCCAACCAAAGCCTGTCTATCTGTCTCTGTCTTTCTATTATTACAAAGCCTTTTATGTAATACTAGTTGTATTCAAGAAAACTTAAGGTTATCTACAAGTTAAATCCACCATGACTCTCAGTGAGAGTCTCAGTAAGAGCCTTGGTGGCGTAGCGGGCTAATGCTACTGTTAAAAAGGTAGTATTTAGCATCCAGCTGCCTGCAATTACTGCGAGTTCAATTCTCACCAGGCTCAAGGTTGACTCAGCC
>JANHZT010005351.1:56736-71682 GCA_032468215.1 Stegonotus admiraltiensis
AAAGGGAGGGAGGGAGAGGGGGGAAGGGAGACAGAGAGGAGAGGAGAGGAGAGGTGAGGAGAGGAGGTGAAGGTGGTACCTCATTTCCAAACAGCCCAGGACATAATCATGCTCACTTGGTCACATGATAAAGTTATGGCTTGAATACAAAGCAAATTGTTAAAGTGGGGCTTTGTTCATCCATTGAGGACATAGGAAAATGCAAATTGTTGTAATTTTTTTCTTTTTTTCATCAGAATGGGATCAAATTTCAAGCAAGAGTATTAAGAGTATTGGAGGTATGCGTCTTGAAAACTAGTTTTCAGTCAGAGGAGAAACTGTACCATCCTGGGGTGGGATAGCATTTCAGACAGTAATTCACTAAAAAAATTACAAAGTCGGTAGGAATAGAAAGCATTTCAGATGGAATTTAAAAAGAAATTACAACTGCATTTGTCTCTTGAAAAGAAGGTTATTTGTGTCTCAGCTGAGGAAAAAAATAAATTTGCTGTTTCAAAATGGGTCAGTAACAAAAACTGGCACTTAGAGAATGTTAAACGTTTTTTAAAAAATATTGGAATAATTTCTCTTTTATGCTGTAACTATTAATCTATATTAACATTGTTTAGATGTAGGTCTTGCTCAACTGTTTTATGGATTTCTTTCATTGGGCTTTAAAAAAATATCCCCAGTGAATTTTCTCATACATTTGCTTACTCTTTAGACAAGTAAATCTAAGTAAGGAGAAAACATCAGATTAAAACGCAGAAAGTTTGGTTCCAGTAAAAGAAAATGCTTTGCACAATATCTCCACTAATCATTTAAGGCATCTTTTAATGCAGTAACGGCTAACCTTTTTGCCATCGCGTGCCAACAGGGGGGTGAGGGGGGGATTCCGCACGCATGTGCCCACACCAATAATTCAATGTGCCCCGTCCCTCCCATTCATGTGCGCATGACACACACACACACACACTTTTGGCACGTGATGGCATGGTGGGCCTGGTAGGCCCATTTTTTGCCCTCCCCAGGCTCCAGAGGCTTTCTAGGAGCCTGGGGAGGGCGAAAACGGCCTTCCCCACCCCACTGGAGGCCCTCCGGAGGTGCTCAAACAGCCCATTTCCTGACTTCTGGTGGTCCTGGAAGGCCTGAAAATCAGCTGGCCAGCGTGCACATGTGTACTGAACTGAGTAGGGCAACACTCACGTGCCCACAAATATGGCTCCATGTGCCACCTGTGGCACCCGTGCCATAGGTTCTCCATCATGGTTTTAATGTAATATAGCCATAATGGTGCCAAGATAACAGTGTGGGCAGAGGTACTACTGCCTCAGTGGTGGCTGTGTGATGCTATAGAATCTCTATTAATTTCCAGGTATAAAAATAATCCCACCTTGTGTAAAAAGGAGGTGACTTGAATTCTAAAATAAACCTGGAGAGTCACTCTCCTCCCCATGATGTTTTATATAAATAAATGATAAAACCCAGTTTACCTTGTAGTTAAGCAGTAGGCCTTGGTCCAGGAGATTCTGGTGCAAGTTCCATATTTGGCAATAAAGGTGAATGGCTTGAGCCAGTCATTGTGTCTTAGCCCACTCAAGATTCTTTTTGTGAGGATGAAATGTGGGAAGATCCTCAATAGCTGCCAAAAATACACTTAGGATCAGCATCATGGTTAAATGGGACCCCTATATTCAAGGAGCATTCAAAAGACCATTTAGCTCAGTCTGATACCATCTATATATATTGGGATGGTGATTCCCAGAACTCTTAGCCAACATGGCCTTTAGAAACCACCAGGGTAGGAGAGGCTACAGGCCAATAGTAGAGGTGGTAAGCCTGCCATTTTAAAAATGAAAATGAAGCTGTAGCAAGTAAGTAGATTCTGGCAACATCCTCCCTAATAGGAAATGGAGGCTTCTGGAACTTGATGGGCATTCTGATGCTGTTGCAGACAGAGATTCATTTGTCCCTTAATCTTTCCTTCTACTTTCATTCATGGACTGGGTTAGAACAATTTTGTTTCTTTGTTTCATTATTTATTTATTCATTTATTTCATTTCTATGGCCAACCATGCATGTCTGAGTGGCTAGCTGAAGACTGAAAACTTGAAAAAATACAACGAAAATTAGTAACATTCATCTTGCAGGAGATGATTTACACCGAACAATGATTCTAGTGAGGCATGAATGAATATGACTCAGGAAAAGAAAAGGGGAGGCCTAATCTGAAATGAGTATTCAGGATAGCCTCAGTCCTTTCCAGAGAATGAAAAACTGATTATATGAGGGAATCATAAAGGTTTTTTATTTCCCTAACCATCTACTAGAAAGGAACCTATTCATCTGACCTTTATAACTGACTATTATCCATACTGAAATCATGGACAAAGCAGGCTATAAATCAGTATAAATAAATATCCACTATACGTGACAGCCTCTAGTGCTGTTTGAAGCCGTCACCCCAAGAACAACACTACAATATTCCCCCAGACACCTTCCTCGTTGTCTGTCATCACTGGTCCAACAGATCCAGAAAACCTGTTAAATAAGTTAAGTAGACATTGTATCCTTGCTTTTCACAATTTGATATAAAAGGTAAATGCTCATTACAGAACTGGTTGTTCAGATTACACGGATTATAACTTGGTGGATTTTGACATATAGATTGTTGTATAAAAGCAAATAAATATCTTTAGAAGCATTGAAAAAGATAAATATTAAATTTTAGATAATGAAAGGACTCCTCTCTACCCTGCAATCTCTGTCAAAATCTGCAAGATGATGGGCACAGTATTGCAATATTTATTTGTTTGTTTATCAATCAAATTTGTATAGCCACTTGTCTCTGGCACCATAGAACAATCAAATAAAACTACAATATAAAACAATAAGGAAGTCACCGTATGATGCCAACTCAAGCCCCACTCCATTATGAATGTGTGTTAATGCTGCACATACCCTATTTCCCCAAAAATAAAACATCCCCTGATAATAAGCCCAATCAAGCTTTTGAGTGCATACGCTACAATAAGCCCCCGCCCCCCAAAAATAATCCTCTCTGAAAATATGCCCTCCCTGAAAATATTTAAATGCATGCGCAACCAGTCCCCGCTATTTCCTCTCATTAGGGTTAGGGAGACAGAGCTGGAAATCAGGTAAGATGGCAAGAGGAGCTCCGTCTTGCTCCAAGCTCCCCAAAATAATAAGACTTCCCTGAAAATATAAGGCCAAGCACTTATTTCAGGGTTCAAAAAAATATAAGACAGGGTCTTATTTTCGGGAAAACATGGTACATACAAGACAAATTGGTTCAGTTTTCTTGAGCTCTGAATGTGTCCATTGCCACACTAATTGTCAACTTTATTAGAAAAAGAACTACAATATATTTTATTATTCCAGGTTATTAAACTTTCATGGATAACATTTTTCTGTTTTGATCTTTATTAGAAAAAAGTATTAGTTGATCTGGATTATAAAACTGGAGAAAGCAGAATAAACTGCTTTTTAAGCCAAAATAGCTGCTTTATTATTAAATCTGGATGAAGGGAACTGCTGGGATGAAGCTTCTGGTTGGTAACATAATTAAAGATACTTACTTACTCATGCATTTGGCATTTTCTTGGAAAAGAAAATGATTATTTAGTTTTGGCTTACAGAAATCCCAATTTGCTTTGTTATCACAAAGTGCTTTGACAAAAGCTGATAAAACCTAAACGTTTTAGATCATGGTTATCCAAATCAAGATAATTTCTCTTTTTTAGTTTATTTTTGCCCAAAATGTTTATCTTCCAAGACTGTAGTGTATTTTGGTCAATTGTTTCTTCAATAATTCAACACAACTAAGTGTCCAGTCTAACATAGTCCTACATTATTTTAGAGTATGAAACCAATAGGGGGTAGAGTGCAGCTGAGAGTTGTATTAACAATAATAAATAAATTCAAAATAGCAACAGGAACGGGGGAAAGTAGTAGAATACTGACAGCTAGGGCTAGTCATCCAGGAATAGGCTGCTGTATACAAAAGGAGCCATATAGGACCATGGACAGCTCCAAGTCAGAAAATAACTTCCCAAAGCATTCAACTGTGGTTTTATAATATCCCATATTAGCAGGCATTAATTCATTCCTAAAATACAACTCCTTGGGGGGATATTGGTATACACAGAAATCAAACTAGCTATATTATTGATAGGAAGAGGTAGAAGACTCTGTTATAACAACAAAGATGTAGCTAGTGAAAATTGAACAGATTAAAAGCTGCTTATGTCAAGCCAAGCTAAAGTGGAAAAAGAAAACCAACTAATGTCCATGATGTGAGCATATATCCACCAATCTCAAGGAGAACATCATTATTGTGGAATGAAATCAAATAAGTTATTAACCAAAAAGATTGCCAAAGACCAAGAAACAAAAGAAAATATATTGGATTTCAGAACGAACACTGAAATTGCCAAAAGGAGAAGAGAAACCAAAGCCAAGAAAGACAAATAGTTCAGGAAGTAACGTAATAAAGAATTTCAGAGAACAAGAAGCAGTATTATAACATTTGTAAAGATTTTGAGGATGGAAATAGATATGGAAAAACAAGGAAAAATCTCTCAATTCAAAAAGTTTTCAACCTTGAATTGGTATGCCAAATAATGCAAGGACACATTGTCTACCAATACCATATCTAGCCCCATATGCAAAGGGAAATGTTCAAGTTGGTTTTAGACAAAGCGAAGGAACATTATTGCTGTAGTATGCTGGATAATTGAGAAAGCTAAAGAATACCAAAACAAAATCAATACATGCTTCATTAATCATGAAAAAGCCTTTGACTGTTTCAAACACTTCAAAGTGTGCAACATGCTTAAGAAACAGAAATACAAAACATCTTGTTGTCTTCACATGAAACCTATACACAAGACAGGAAGCAACATGACACAGGGGACATGGCTTACTCCAGGTCCCTGATTTATTCAATCTATATGTTGAATATATAATGAGATAAGTTTAGTTGGAAGAAAGATGAGCATCATTTTAAAAGGGGAAGAAATGTCAATAACCTACATTATGCTGAGGACATTTTTCTGATAACTGAAAATGCAAATTATCTGGAAGCTTTAAATTAAGAAACACAGTGAAAAAAATGAGGTTAAGATTGAATATAAAAAAGACCAAAAAATCAAGAACAGATACAGCAACCAGACTTAGAATTGACAATGAAGATATTGAAGTGATTTTTAGGATCAGTTATCAACAATAGAGGAACTGGCAGTCATGAAATAACTATAGCATTTAGTAGAATGGCAATGAAGATGTTGGAAAAGATATCCAGATGCCTTCATGTGTCTATAGCTAGAAAGATTAGAATTATGAAGGCAATGGTTTTCTTTATGACAGTCTATTGAAGTGAAAGTTGGACCTTGAAGAAATAGGATAGACGGAGTATTGACACTTTTGAATGTATACGTTTGGAGAAGACTCTTAAGAATGCCATGGGTAGCCAAGAAAGCAAATAAATGGATCATAGAACAAACCAAATCTGAGTTCTCACAGAGCACAAATTGCCTGGTTCAAAGTATCATATTTTGGATATATTATGTAAAGAACTAGTTCTCTGGGGAAGTCTGTATGGTAATGCTGGGAAAGAGGGAAGGAAAGAGGAGAGGACAACAAATAGCAACTGGACGGACTCAAGGGCAACAGCAATGGGTGCATCATTACAATTTGTAATGAAGGGTCAAATTGGGGACAGATTATTCTGGAGTAAATCTATGTGGTTGCAAAGAGCTCACATTGATTTGGTGACACATAATCAAAGAAAATATAAATTAATATTTGCAAAAGGAAAGAAAGTCAGAAAATGTCCCCAGGCTTTCATGTCACCCTACTTCTGACAGGATGAAATAGAATAAGGACCTATATTCTGAAATAATCAGGCTGATAGGTCATAGGCATTGAGCATCTCTATTCCTGCAAGCTGCCATTTGGGCAATTTGACAGGTGGCTAAATGCACAGTTCAAAGCATCCAGCTCCACCCCACCATAGCTGATGGTTGTTTCTCTGCTGGCAGATGATGCTCAGTATTAGAAGAAACTAAGTCAAGGTAAGCCACCAATCACTTGTTCCACATTTCCATTATTATCCATTATAGTGAACATCAGCAACATTGTTTCTGAATAAGAATTGCCTATTGACTTAATGTTGTTCCAACATACTTTTATACCAGCTCAACTCCTCCTGGTGGATTGTACTTTAATTCTGGTCCAAAATGCATCAGTGTGAATAGTTAGAGATATAACTTAGCATGTTTGTGTAACTGCACTGGTGCTGCCTTGCTACGTGTGCTGCATTGGTACCAGTGCAAGATGATAGTGATCACCTACAGGGTATAGGGCACAGACATTTCAGGAAGCATCATTCACTATTTTTGCCCAACTAGTAACATCTGATGGAGTTGGCCTACTTTGGGTTCCATCTACTAAGCACATCTTAGTATATTTGGGACATGTACCTTCTATGTCATGGTATCTGCACCTTGAAAAAACGTTCCCCAAAAGCTTTGACACCTTAGTCCTGCGGTCCTGGGCCTGGACAGAAAATGTATCTGCTATGGAGACTATATTATGCTAATGGCTTTTTGTTTTCCCCTTCCCCAATAACTGTATTTCAGTAGTTTTAATCTATAGGAAGGGATATGTTTTTGATTTTTATACACTACCTAGTGTGAGTGGATAGCACTAGAAATTTAAATACATAATAAAAAACAACACTATATATGTCCACGATGAGACATTTAGCTTTCTTCCAAGACTTTGTCCAATGGTGTCATTAGTTTGAAAAGACTTCCACATTTATTGTGCATGTGCAGAATTTTCTGGAATACACTTCTCTGCATAATCAGCACATTGACAAAAGCATCTTCCAGTCACTGGAAGTGCCAGCTAAGGCCTTGGAGCAATGTGAAGCAAATTAATGCAGCAGCATAGTTTCATTTTTAAAAGCAAGGAAGATCCGCTGCATTGAAAATCAGCTTCAAAGGGATGCTTTGTATAAATTATCATCAAAGCAAAACAGGTCTTTAGCTTGCATATACAGGTAATCCTTGAGTTACAACCATTTGTTCAGTGACTGTTCCAAGTTACAACAGTGCTGAACAAAGGAACTTATGATCAGTGCTCAAAGTTCTGGCCTTTGCAGTACATCCACGATTATGTGAACAAAATTGAAGCAGTTGACAACTAGCTTGCACTGACAACCATTTGCAGTATCCTTCGGTCACATGATCACCATTTGGGACTTTCCCTGACCACTTTCTACAAACAAAGTCAATGGAGAAGCCAGAAGGAAAGATCGCAAATTGCTCAGCTAAGTGTACCCCACCCCACCTACCTTTGGTGTAGTATTGCAGACTAACTCTACCCACAGCCAGGAGTTCAATCCTGACCAGCTCAAGAATGACTCAGCCTTCCATCTTTCCAAGGTCGATAAAATGAGATTGCTGGGGGCAATATGCTGATTTTGTAAACCACTTAGAGAGTGCTGCAAAAGTCTAAGTTCTATTGCTATTGTTATTGTTCACATCCACCACACCGTCCTTCCCCCTTTGCTCACAAGTATGCATGTCTCAGGGTTATGATGACAACTGGGATGGCCAGATTGTCATTGCTACATGATGAGGTCATGTAATGGCATGCTTTATGACCGTATTGTTTAGCAATGGCAATCCTGATCCTTATTATTGTCATAACTCAAGGACTATCTGTATTAGAGTTTATGATGGAAAAGAGAAACAGGAAGAACTATCAAATTAGTTTAAAGATCAATTAAGCAAAAGTATTAGGAGATGATGCAAAAGTACTGTATCCTCCATCTACCTTGGACAATCAGACATTTTGGTGTTTCTGACTGTTTCCCTTCAATGATGAAATCCTCTGTGGTTCACCATCGGTTTGCTGCTGTGCACATGCATGCGCAGTGTGCACCAAAAGCACGCTGCGCACATGCATGTATAGCGTGCGCCAAAAGCACCCTGTGCACACCAAACACACACTTCATGCGGAAAAAAAAGACTTCACTAGGTAAGTAGAATGGGGGGGGAACAGCTGTGCTGCGTGATTTAGCTTCGCTAGAAAGCAGGATTTCCTGCTTTCTAGCAAATATGAACCACGCGGCACAGCTGATCGTCGAAAATATGAACCGGTACCTTTTTTAAACTACCGGTTCACCCAAATCAGTAGCTTCTTAACTACTGGTTTGACCGAACCAGTAGCTTTTTTTTACTACTGGGTCACCTGAACCGGTAGTTTTTACGACTATCGGTTCGCTCGAATCGGAGCAAACTGGTAGCATTTCTCCCCGGTTTACCTTACCTTAAAGCATCTGATAGACCTGGGAGCAACCTGAGTGGCTTAAATAGATGGGCTTTAGCTGCTGTTTTCATGAACAGCCTCTCCATTTATACGAAGTTGGGGGGGAACAAACACTGCTTTTATAATCCATCAAGGATCGTTAGAACGTGGATTTATCTTTTAGATAATTTCTGATTTACTAGCTACATCCAATGCATCAAACTCAGAGCATTGTCCTTGATTGGGCAAAGCAACAATCCATCTCCTCAAAGAGGCTGGCATTCATTTATCTTTCACTCCATCCCACTGTTCTATAAGAATGCAGAGAAATGCTGAGAATGAGAACAAGGAGGAGAAGGAGTACATACAAAGATGCAAATACAAACCTTGATTCCTCTCCAACCATTTTCTCTGCAATGAATATGCATGGAACCACGAAAATGTTATTTACAAAGATAAAATTAACTAATGCAGCTAAATTGATTGTATTGATTTTATTTGAGGTCCTATGTATTTGATGATTGCCTTTCCTTCTTTCTCTTCTCTCTCTCTCTCTCCACAGAACTCTTTTTTACCGGTATATCTTGATTTGGCATCATTGGTTTTACAAAGGAATTTCTCAGTAAAACATTCCCCAGATGCAAGACTGTGCTGTTTTTTCTTTAAAAACACCTTCCAGGACTGAAAGCACCATCATTTCTCTTTTCCAAACACTGGCCTAGGAGAAGATGACTTGAATGAAAGGGCTAAGATCTCCTCAGTAGGACAGACTAAGGGAGTTAGGAAGTTTAGCCTGTTGCAACCTATTGGAATTTTCTTCTAATTGGGGGGGCTCTTAAAAAGGGGGGACATGAGGGTTTAAATTATCTCCCCTCTCAGTTTACAAGTGGCTAAATGGCTCATCTTTTTCTGGAGGAAGACAGAATAATGATCCTGGATCAAAATAATTCTATAACTAGTACTGATATCTTAAAATATTAAGTAGTATAATAATCTAATATATTTAGTAATCTAATCTGTTTATACTTCAGAAAAATATATTAAATACAGTATAGAAAATCGTTATAAAAATTTTACTAAGAAGAAAAGAGAAAAAAAATCTTCTGGATTTGATTGATTGGGGAAGAATGAAATGATTATTTTAGCATACAATGTGACAACATTTCTTTGGATAGACTCTTTAAGATTTTAGATACTCAGGCTGTAAGAAAGGCAGGAATTATCAGTGATTATTCTAAAAACGTAATGATGAGATTTATTCTTATCAACAGAATGTCATTTTCCAATCTCTTGCTTTTAATGCAAGACTTATTTAATTTTTCCAATTTAGATTTAACATAAAATTGGGATAGGAAAATTATAAATAGGGTATTAATATAGTTTCACCCCTAAATTAAACAAAAAATTAAAAGCAGGATATTTCTTAGGGACTAATAATCCTATGCCTTTTGCCTTCCGGCAGAAGCTGCCATTTTGCAAATGTTATCAGGGGGGAATGGAGGTATTTAAAGAACAAATAGGGTTCACTAAAAGGTCTTCAATAAGTAAAGCCTCTTTTCCCAACCTCAGACCTTCTAAAAATAAAGCAGAATATATGGATATTTCATGAAGTAGAAAGAATTGATGCTTGGTGTTAAAGGTGCAGAACAGGTTCCTTGTCAAAATTTAGCTGTTGCCTGAGAATAAGTCACTTGCCACAAACTATGACACTTAGGATGTGAATGTAATTCTTTGAAATGATGACTTACTAAAGATCTTTCAAAAGTTCAGAATATGAGAAGGGGATAGTGAGAAAGCAAGATGATGGTGATGATGAGTCATCAAGACAATGTCAAGTCTTAACAGCCACCTCTTAAGAGAATGATCTGTCTCCAATTTGATTATTCAAGTTTTTCAAGGGTGCATGATAAAACTTCAATAAGGCCTGTTGAGCCTGAACTTTCAGAGTATAAAATAATATTTTTAAAAAATAATTGAACGCATGAATCAGAACTCAAAATGCACTTTTGAAATCAGTTTGTCTTTTAGAGAGGATTTCAATTTCAATTTCTCACCAGAGAAATTGTAACAGGCTAAAGGTTAAAGGGAGGCCCAAGTCCATATCATGGAAAGAGGCTCCTCCCTGCTGGTAAGTATTGATTTATTTTGGGCAGTGAGCATGCTCTTTAGTCAAGGGCTTTCTTCTTTAGCTCTCCAGAAAGCTGAAATTTGAGGCCATTTCTTAGTGCTTTACAGCACTCTCTAAGTAGTCTACAAGATCAGCATTTTACCCCCCAACAACCTGGGTCCTCATTTTACCGACCTTGGAAAGATTGGAAGGCTGAGTTAACCTTGAGCCAATCAGGATCCAACTGTGTGAGTGAGCAGAGTTAGCCACTGTACCATTACAGGACGGGGGGGGGGTGGAAGAGATTTAAAAGCAGGCACGTTTTTCCATAGGTCTTTCTAATGAGTTGCCACAAGTCAGGCTGGATAACTTGACACTGCACCCACCCTCCCCGTCAACCTAGTGAGGCCCTTCTACAAAATCTTTCCAATAAACCAATGAAGTTGAATCTCTAAATATAAAAATACATTCTTTATTGTTTGCAGATGAAAACCTTACCTCCCAGCATAGATTCTAGACTACATACATTACAAGCTCATGAACATGAATACACACACACACACACACACACACTAGAAACATCATCATTCCAATAAGTAATAATAACTCTCATTTATTATTAGTATCATTAATGTGCAGTGTATCCACTTTCTGGTATATTGCAGTACTGATCTTATTTAAATGTATATTCTGGCTTTGCAAAATTTGCCAAGAGAATAGTTGCAGAGTATTCTGAATGCTGGCACCAGTTACTTAAAATAACAGAATGGAGGGAAAGTGTTTTAGCAATTATAAAAATGGGGTTTTAGCCAATAAAATTAAAATGGGTGGACAAATTGGCTTATCTTCTCAGGCAATTAGATCTAAATTATGTAGTCAAAAATATTTCAGTAAAAGTAAACAATATATTGCAAATATAACTTCAATTAGCAAATTACATAGGCAGCTGCTCCCTATCAGCTTTACTGTACATAGAAATCGGAGACTGAAGGTCATAGCTAATGTAACACTTAAGTTAAATCGGTCTACTCTGTAGTAAATTCTAAATCAAGGCCAGTTTTGGGGTAAATTACCCTTTTAAATCTTTAACATGGCATTGAGGCATCCCATCAAATAACCCTTCACATGGCTTCTCTAACAGTAACATTGCATAATCCTCCAGTACAACAAGTGATTACCCAACACTGATGCTTTGCTTATCTCCAATTAGTGAGAATAATTGTGTTGCTGAAGCTGACTTCTTACCATGATCAGCAGATGCAAACACAAAAGATGATGTGGGTGTGGCTTCCATGGGCTGTGTTTTTGCATCCAGCATCTCTTGTTCTAATGGACAAGACAGGTCTGCACGTGCAGCTGATCAGTCCTGTTGGTTTTGACAGGTGGTGAGACTGAGTGCAAGCCCTTTTTCCTCTCACCAAGGTAAGGTTGTCAGCATAGTGAAAAAAGACCTATTAATGTTACCTGACAGTGGACACAGGGCCTTATGCACTACAGCCTATTACAGGCAGGATATTCAGTTAATAAAAACACAGTCTGAGTTAACATACTACAATTGGGGCTAGGAGGAGAAAATATGGAAGAGTCTGAATGGTGAGCCCATGAGTTCTTTTTCATCATCACCCAAAGTGCTTCAATTCTTTATTTATCTACCCCACTTTTCAGCTCCAAGGCCTCCCAGAAAAGTTGTAGGGGAACACAATAAAAACAATGCAGTGAAACAAGGTAGCCGCTGTTCCTAGAATAAGTCTAAAGAAACCTGACCCAAAAAGACAAAGGGACAGGAAAGAGCAAGCAAAAATCAAAGGAGATGGTGTGCCTGCTCAGCAACCTGCTGCTAAATGCCAAAAGCCAAGGAGAAGAAGGAGGGCTCACTTTCCTTTTTTAATAGATCCTTTAACCACTGTAGTTAGAGGAAATGGTATGGATTGGCAGAAGGACTTGGGGATCTCATTTACAGCCTTCTATTTTTTCTCTCAAGATTAGAATTCTAGCTAGTATTGCTTTATCTAATTCCTATCCATGGCTTGGTAGCATTTTACTTACCCTTCATTCACACTCGCACATGTACAAACACTTAGATATAAATATACAGTGTCCATTTACAATTATTCTTCTTTGGCAAGGATCATTTTTGCAATGGTTTTTGATGCAGTCCTTAAGGAGGATGTCCTTCCTTGTTCATTTCTCCACTCGGCATACAGGCCTTCTGGAGTCAATATTTGACTCTTGGCATCTGTTCATTATTCCACTTTCAGGGACAGAATAAGCAAATGCATAGTGCATAGCAATCAGTATTCCCGTTAAAAGTTTTAGATGATAATTACAATGATGGGAAGTGTGTGCTACAGTCCTTTGGTATTTGTTATGATACTACTATCATATTCGATTTTGTTTATATCAAGCACACATACACTGTGATGATAATTCTATATTCAACAAATATCAGAAAAAGAAGACATTCATTAATTATAGAAATAAAAACCCCTTGCCTCTCTTCTCCATGACTAGTGGGAAATGTTACATAAAATCTTGGAGAGCTAAATTTAATTTTCTTCCCAAACTTCTTCCAGCTACACATTTGATCCTCAACTTTGGCATATAGAGGACTGCAAAAATAAAACTGATAATGATAGAGTTTTTCTGAAAGACACTTTGTTTATCATTAGTGATTTTATCAATTGAAAGGGAAATATTAAGAGAGAATATTCTCATTAACTCAAGGCCTAATCAAACAAGTTTTGCTGGTGTTTGATGACAACCTAGAATGAGAATTATTAACCTGCAAAATGTGTTCAGTAGATAAGGTAAACCACTATTTGGATTCAGGTTTGGGCAAAGGAGGTGTTGCGTTAGGGTATTATACTGATATTGACTCAAGACTTTTATGTGTAGGAGGAAGAGGTTTGAACTTTCTCTTCTACTCAGTTCCTTGATTTTCAGAGATATTTTCCCTTTTTCCCTACCACTTATATAAACGAGAAGAGGATAAAAACAGAATAAAAAACAATGGCATGAATAGAAGTTATTTTTCCTTTTTTTAACCTCCCCATTTATGTCTGGAAATTTCAGTTGGGAATGGGGCAGGGTACCCTCAAAAAAGAAACAAAAGAACAGCCAGATGGCATGCTTTTATGAATATTTCATGTAATTTAGCCAAGAATCCTAGATTATCCTGCATAATCTCAGTGGCATGTAAGGGATCAATAGCCCATAAACAAGCTTCTGCAGCACACTAATTTTAAAATTAAAAGTCAATCAAGAATTCATTTTATTGCAGAGAAATCACTGCAGAAATTGGCTAAACTCTGCTAGAATTTCATAAGTCAGATGAAATACTGTCAGTCAATCTTATCGAGTGACAGTGATTCCTTCAAGAGTTTTCCTCACTTTGCCTGGAAATATCCAGACATGAACTCTGTTTAGATAGAAGAGGCAGACTTTATAGCCTAAAATAGCTATAATCTATCTACAGAGCAAGCAGGTCTATCCCCTTTCCATTATAAATACTCAATATAAATTTATACTACTTATACATATGCAATCATTAATAGTGTTTGTGTGTGTGTTCTGTGGATGCATAACTGAACCAGCTTACACAACCGTGATAGCACTTTGTTGCTTTACTTACCTCTGCTCATGTATAGTTTCATATATGGGCTAATACATGGAAGTCTCTGTACCTAATTCCTCTTTGTCACTCAGAGGGGTAGACAATCAGCCTTCCATTTCTTATAAACTTGCTAAAGCAGAACAGGGTTATCAGTCTACCAGGAACTACAATCTATTTGTTTTTTATCATACGCACAGCTATGGAAGCTGTAGAGCCAAAACTGTCCTATGATGGTAGTAGGAGGGGAGTTATCTTCTGCCGGTGAAGTTTGGCTGTCAATTCTTCTGAGAATTTTTGTTGTGGTCAGAGGTTGGATGCTTAAAAGAGCAACGTAACAGAGATAAGTGAAGCCAGTAGAGGCAGTTGGGGAATGGAAAGAATTGTCTGGCTCAATTGCCCTTTGTTAGTTTGTTCTGCCTCATATTGGGATCAATATATTAATTACCTAGTTTTGCATATGTATTGCTCTTATATCTGCACACACTTTATCTAAGGTACCATTTTTTTCTCAGGCAATTATCTCTAATGGGGAGAGTGCATGCTTCAAAGCAGTTTTGCTCACTTCTTTAAAAATTGCTTTCAAGAAAGTGTGAGTATCAATACATAACTACATTTTGGGAATGCAGTGATTCAGGAAGTGGAAATTAGCTGTTTGCATTAGTGTCTCAAATTAATTCCTCCACCAGCTGTAATTTGAGCAAGGGCTAAAACTTAGTAGGTGTCTTCCTTGATGAGAAATATGATAGAAGAAAGGAAGAAAAAGCAAAAAGTTTGAAGAAAAACAAGCTCCTCCTTCTAATTCAGTTCCCTTACTCTGATATTTTTCCCTGCGCATGCGCAAGATGTTGGACTCTCAGGGGATCCGCTGTTGAGGGCAATGAGGGAAAAGAGGACTTTGGAGATAGTG
>JANHZT010005353.1:0-11727 GCA_032468215.1 Stegonotus admiraltiensis
GGGCTTTTTGCCCCCCCCCCCACGGTATTCTATTTTATACAAAGTCAGTTTATTGCCCTCACAAACCAGGTCCTCATTTTACCTATCTCGAAAGGATGGAAGGCTGAGTCAGCCTTGAGCTTGGTGACAATTGAACTCGCAGTAATTGCAGGCAGCTGCAGCTAAGTGCTACTTAATAGCACTTTAGTCCACTGCGCCACCAAGGCTCCTTAATGCATCTTTTTCACATCTATATCACAACTCAGAATTTGGGAGGTAGATTCTGAACGGATACACAAAGCAATCTATTGTTTTCCATGCTCTTTCTATTTGAATATGGGCATGAGGAGCTCATCCACAAATATGTGAATAAAAATATACAGTGCTCTGTTTGGAATCACCATATTTGGGACACCCCTTGTGGACAGCTGTCTGAACATGAAGATCCACCATTAGCAAGAGTTTTTATTTGTTTCCCACCATGAGAAGCAATACATTAGTTTTATTTATTTGTTTGCTGTCTCATTTCATTGCAATGGATTATGTGGAGAGAAAGAGAGAGACTTTTCTGTTCAAACACCGCAACCCAGTGGTGGGATTCAAGTAATTTAACAACCAGTTCTCTACCCTAATGATTTCTACCAACAACCAATTTGCCAAACTGCTCAGAAAGTTAACAACCGGTTCTCCCGAAGTGGTGCGAACTGACTGAATCCCACCACTGCCGCAACCACTACACCCAGTTAGAATGGCATAAGCTTGTGTATCAAGGAAAAATTATGGTTTCCCCCAACTTTTGAATCTCAGTGATAGGAGTTTTAATACACTGGATTTATTGGAGCTATGTTGTTGTTGTTTTGTCTAGTTTGAACTGATTTCATCTTATCTAAGATTTATTTATATAAAATGAAATACAGCCATTTTAATAAATACATTCACTTCAGAAGATTCTTCTTCTTGTAATTTGAAGTGAGTCAGGCCAGGGAAAAATATATGTTGGCTGCATTTAAATAACATAACCTGCTTATTGAATTAATCCACTTTTTAAAAGTTTTGCAAAATATATTGAATTACAAATTAAGCAAATAGCTTGGGCTTGTGCATCAGGCCAAATCACAAAGAAGCATTAACATTAAGGAAGATTTATTTGTTGTGCAAATGTAGTTACATAATTTTAATTGATTTACTGTAGATAAGTATCTTCTGCAAACACTCATGAAATTCTGAGTGCTACCAAGTAAGCTATTTAGTTTGCAGCAGAGGCCTCAGTACTTTTCTTTAAAAATGGTGCTCAGACTCATTGTTAACTATTATGTAGTCTATGTTGATATTTTAAGATCACCATCATACAAGACTTTACTACACAAATGACTGTAACCCAGAATTTCCCTTGATACAAAGTGAATAAGGGTGGCCAATTTGACTAATGCTTCAATGGGTAAAATCTGCAGAACAAAATTATTGTCAAACTACCTCAGACTTTAATTTGCCTTTGGAATGATGTTAGATTGCCTCTGGCATGGCCTACGTGGAAAGGATGAACTACGTTCACAGAGATCTCCGAGCTGCCAACATCCTTGTAGGGGAGAACCTGGTATGCAAAGTAGCTGACTTTGGACTGGCACGACTGATTGAGGACAATGAATACACAGCAAGACAAGGTATGATCACTCTTTAACCTGTTTAGGTAAAAATACCATCTGCTAAAGAATTGCTGCTTTAGAAGGGGAAGAAGGTAGTATCAGTAGGATGTAGGCATCCTCTCACTCAGCAGATACTAGTAAGAGGTTCATTTGCCAACAAGATATATAATTAGGTATGTTTCAAATTACTATGGTATTGCTTACAGTGGATGAATGATAAAAAGTAGTTGGTAGACATGGCAGCACATGAGAATGTAATTCACCTCCATTTGACCCCTCTTTTTGTGATCCCTAGGCAAGAAAACCTGAATGAGAGTTTTCAACCTTTTTATTTACATTTCTGTTTCCGTGCTTAGGTGCTAAATTTCCCATCAAATGGACTGCCCCAGAAGCTGCTCTATATGGTCGGTTCACTATCAAGTCAGATGTTTGGTCCTTTGGAATACTCTTGACAGAACTTGCCACCAAAGGTCGAGTACCATATCCTGGTAAGTGTGTGTTCAGTTTTGATATAGGTGCCAAGAGCTTCAAAAACATCTGTAGGGAATTCTTTCTATCTGCCATGAGTTCCTGTGGGATAAAAATCTAGTGAAGGAATACAATCTGAAGAAAACCAGATGACTCATGAAAATGGAGGCTAGAGTGTGGCTGGCCATACTTAGCTATTGGCTCAGACTACATTTCTTTCCCCTTGAAAGGGGGCCCCTACCAGTGGTGAAATCTGAACCGGTTTACTACCAGTTCGCTGGCTACGCATGCACGCTGTGTGCCAAACGCATGCTGTGTGTGTGCATGTACACTGCCCACCACGCACCAACAGCTGTGGTGCATGATCATCAGAGCCTTTTTTTTTACTTTTAAAAGCATTTTTTACAATCTATTTGTGTCGCTCAGCTGATCATCGGAACTTTTTTTTTACATTTTTTTACTACTGGTTCAGTGAACCAGTAGCCTTTTTTACTACCAGTTCGGGCAAACCAGACCAAACCAGGAACATTTCACCCCTGGCCCCTATTAACCATAACTGATGAAGACCAATCCATGTAAATACAGGCAGTGGCAACTAAACTCGTCTCTCCAGCTCTTCACCCTCTCAATTTTGGATGGATTATGACCAGGCCAAAACACTTGTTAGACAGCACACAATAGATATAAAGTGCCAATCTGACTAATTAGGAATGCCTCTGTATGTTTTGATTGGAGAGTACTGTGTTTCTGTGAAAATACGACCTACTCAGAAAGTAAGTCCTAGCTTGATTTTTACACATGCACCTAATATAAGCCCTACCCACAAAATAAGCCCTAATTACGATCCCGCCCACTCCAAGGTGCAGAGGTAAAAATTAAGCTAGGGTGGGGATGGGGTGGTGGAGCTGCCCTACTACTTACCTTTGGACAGTTGCAGCTGGGCCTTGCATACCTCGGCCCATTTCTTCTGCAGCCGGCATGGCTTTCCTGAAGGCCACTGTAGCCAATAACAGAGCTCCAGATCGATCTAGAGCTCTGTTATCGGCTGAAGAGGCCTTTAGGAAAGCCTTGCTGGCCTTAGAAGTTCCTGAAGGCCTCTGATAGCAAAAAAGAGACCGGGAGCGACGCACGCAATTGAGGTGAGTCAGTGGACAAATTTCCCCCCCTGAAAATAAGACCTGGTGCCTTTTTGGTGGCAGAAAATATAAGACAGGGTCTTATTTTGGGGGAAACATGGGTATACTATTTGATTCCAATAAAATAAATAAGAACAAAATTGTGAAACCAGGTACAATTTGCAAGTATTTTCACTCCCATACCAATTATATTAAGAATCTGTCTCTCTCTCTTTCTTCTTCTTTTGTCTCTTCCTTTCCCCATTTTTTGTGTCATAGGCATGGTGAATCGGGAAGTCCTAGATCAAGTGGAGCGAGGCTATCGGATGCCCTGTCCACCAGAATGCCCAGAATCTCTACACGATCTGATGTGCCAGTGCTGGAGAAAGGATCCTGAGGAAAGGCCAACCTTTGAATACCTCCAAGCTTTCCTGGAGGATTACTTCACATCAACAGAGCCCCAGTATCAGCCAGGAGAAAATCTATAGGTCTGAGTACTGAGTACTGGCCAGAAGACTTTATGCTGCTCCAATGGCAAATGTGCTCTAGAGAGGAGCTTTTGAGTCATATTAGGATCCTTGCTGGAGTATTAGCCAGGGTGTTTTCATCATTCTGGCAATTTGCCCTTCTTTTTAAGGATTGCACCAATTTACTTTGTTTGTGTTTAACAAAAGCCTTGATGGATTGTGAATGAACAAAGTCTCATTTCAATATGAAGTTGGTACAGCAGAGGAGTTTCAGGAACACCAAAACTTTCTGCAAAAATAAATAAATAAATCAAGAGCAAGGATCCTACTCCTGAAGGTCACTTATTTTCAGGACTCTGTCCTCCAACAAAACCACTCCTGACTATGATTAGAAGGAATTGCAATCAGGACAATCCTGCATTTGATGCAGGGCCGTCCTGCATCAAAGCACTTGAGTCATTTCTGATTGAATGCGGATGCTAAGGAAGTATGCCTTTCAGACTCTTGTGGCTTTTGTTCTTCTTTATGGACAAAACCAGCACAATTTCCCTACGTGTATTCAAATATCTGGATCTAGGCTGACTGAATCCAAGAAAAAGAAAGAAAGAAAGTAGCTCGCTTCTATTGTGGACACTGCACATTTCGTGTGTTTGTAATCCTCTCCTTTTTTTTTATTTTTGACACCATTTTCTTCTGTGCCACTGTCTATCCAGTCTTGTCCTGTACGTGGAGGTGCACTTGCCAATCTTAGCCATATAATAGGTGGAACTGGATGTATTGGGCTTGTTTAGAAAAGGTGTTGTTATTTGTCTTCTGGCTGTAAATGAAGTAAAGGACATTCTTGGGGAAACAGTACCCAGCATTTGCGTAAAATAGGACATATAATGTCATAAAGCAAACAACGATCCCCAAATTGTTCCGGATAGTGAGCTAGATCTTGGACTGGAGGCGTGTCTTCCCATCTAGCCCTTTAATTCAATAGACATCTGAAGATTATCAGTTTCTTCAGCTCGTAAAAAGGGGTAAGGTGGCAGGATCATAATTCCTTCTTTTCTCTACCCGTACTGAACTGCTAAACTGTTAATACCAGTCTCCTACCTAGGAAATACTAGTCTTCCACATAGCATTCTATAAATTCTTTAAGCACACACTCAGCTCACATCACTGCCTTTTAATTTTAACCCAGTCTGGGATTCCTCAGTGCCTTGGAAGCATAATACTGCAGCAGGAAGTGGCCTGTTGTGTTTACTATCTAGTATTATAATCATGGTCTAATCACTGCTTCAATGGCCATTCATTTTCTTTGCCATGATGTATGATTGAGCAACGTACACTGGAAGGACAGAAGTAAAAATACTCAAATAAAATTTAGGAAAGCCTACAGTATATAATTCTGCAAAATCTGGTATCCCTACCCACGTTCCCAGTTCAGCCATTTTAACTGTCCTCCCAGTTTAAGGAATATAATTTCAGGGATTTAAATCCAGTCTCCTGATCCAGAAAACAAAATCTGCAAAATCCATGTGGGCTCCTTTCAGAGTGATTTTTAGTCTTCCTTCCCCAACACAAAGTATTTCAACTACTTTGGTTTAAAAACCCCATCTACCAGGAAGTGGATGGTGATAATTGTGGTCAAAACATATGAAGAGAACTGTCTTTGAGGGAGGCTGCTATAAGAAATCTAAAACCCTGTTCTCTTATTTTATTTTCAATAAAACTTAATAACATTAAAAACTAATGTACTATGTAAAGTTTAGTAAAGGGATCATGAAGAAATGATTACTTAATCTTTTACTTCTGGAGAGTAAGTTAATTCTTTAATTTTTAAATATTCTTTTAGGGAAAAATCCTACAACAATTTAAATAAAATTAAAAGCATAAAAATAGGGCAGTTCAGTAATGAAAATCCTATTCCAGGATGACCTGTTAGATCATGCTATTGAAGGTCAAATGATTTAGCAAATCTTTGGCCTCTGTATGAAGATATGATGATGGTGCTTGGTAAAAGTTATTTGGTAGGTTGCTCCACAATTCAATAATGTAAGAAATATACTGAGAAGGCCCTGTATATATACAGGTATACTGGCATACTGGTCCAAGCCAATTGTCTGGACCAGTACGCCATCCCAAGCAATTTTATTTAACCCCTGGAGAAAAATAAGTAGAATCTCTTATATTCAATGTAAAAATAGCTAGGAAGGTTTTAAACACTAAAATACATCTCTGTACACTCTTTAACACACACACACACACACACACACACATATACAAACACAATTGGATGTTCCTCTGCTTGTTAGAAAAATTACAGTACACATAACTGCATGTACTTACAATGTGGCCATGAGACTCTTTACTTGTGGATACTCACACTTTACTAGTCCCCCCTTTTTTTTTGCTAATTTGTTAACTTTCCATGACCCCATAAAGACTTCCATATTCAAGCATATTTTCACAGCAGTTTGCATCCGAGTAACAAGATGTAGCTTGTATTTAGATTTGTATGTACACAGTAGAAATTGACTTACATCTTTGTTATAGGCCTATTCCATCCTATTCAAAAAGAAAAAAAAGCATAGGCAGTAAACTGAACATGGTCACTATTTGTAAACTAAGTGTCATAGCAATTTAGCTCAATGGCATTTACCAAGAGGAGAAAAATGAACGGAGCTCCACTTGGCTTGCTACACCGTGCCTGTTATATTAGCCAAGAAATCTGCATCCTGGAACAGATGTAAGAACAACAGCTGGTAGGACTAGCCTGAGACACTGTCTGGGACCTGGCAGGTACTGTATGTTCAGACCCAATAACACAAGGGCAAACAGAACACTGCATTCTAGATTCATATTACATGACTTTTCTGTAGGTTAGGCCATAGCCTTGAGCAGAGGCCAAAGAAATATTTTAAAATAAACCAGTTGACAGTTCTTAAACAGGAAAAATTTCATCAGTGGAATGTGGACCGCTCCATCTTTTTCCTCAAAAACGATCTCATGCTGTAACAACAAATCTAGATTTATAGAAAAAAAATATTGATGGAAGTCCCTCTACTTTCTTTTGAAGCAGACATAGCTAGATTCACACTTAACTGTCCACACTGGCAGAACCAGATGAGTAGCAACTCCGTGTAAGCAATATTTATATTGGTTATCACTAGACTATACTGGACAGATAGTTTTGTCCTTCACGAAACGTGTGAGTCATATATTTTATACTGCTGATCTCAGTCTCTAGATTGAGTGTTTTGACAGCTGAGATCCCAAGCCTACAGTCCAAGAAACAGCTCCTTCCTATGGAAAACAGAAATTGGAGGTGGCTTTGGGGGCAGTCTTTGGAAACCTAGCTGGCAATGCATACAACCTTAAGTGAGAAAAATGCAAATAAAGCCAGTACAGCAATCTTTACTGATATGTCTAGCTAAGTCCAGTGAAGATCTCTGTGAAGAATTAAATCCAAGGACTAATAGCAATCCAAGCCATATGTAAACATATCTGCCTTGTGCTGCAACAATTTTGTTGCCAGTGTGGTACAAAAAACTGTTTTGCTGTGCACCAGCTTTGTCTTACTGGGAGAATTTCTTACCAATTGTAAGATAGTCCTCTTGTATATAATCCTTGAGTCAGCCAAGCGAGTGTTACTTGGTGACTTTGGATGTCAGCTTAAGTGCATGTTTCCCCCCCCCAAAAAAAATAAGAATGTTTGTTGCAATTGTATTTAGCTGGAAAATATTGTCAGCCTGTCATCACTTGATCTTATTTTTCCATATCTAACTTTTTGATGTTCTCTGATGTGCCAAAAACAAACAATCAACAACAACCCTCCAATAGCAAGAACTTTTTTATTCCATGATGAACTATCCTTCATGACCAATTTATGTCAGGACAAAGAAATTACTTCCAAAACTTTATATGTTGTTTGCTCTAGTCTAAAGTAGATACCTGGCTTGTTTCTTCTTCCATTCTTGTTGATGTCATCTTGTATGTTAGAATGATATGGTGTGTTGTGAGGGGTTGGGGGGGTTGTTGTCGGTAGTGTTTGCTTAGAAAGGTCCAAAGTTGAGATCTCACACCTCTGCCTTATGCAGAGAAGTGTGTCATTCTCACAATTATGTATTTAGAACATAGAACCTCTTATCAGTGCTTCAGTTAATATTCCCAAAGCTTCTTTTGTTTTATTATTTTCATCAGAGAACTAGGGAGCGTAGCTGAGAAAGCACCAAAAAATGATTTGAATTGGTGACCAGGTTTCACATGCTTCCTCTTAACTCAGTTTCAAAACTGCTCTTTTTAGGAAAAGAGATCTGAGACAAGGTATAGTTCCTATGGTTTGCACAAGCTCTTTCCCCAAATAGTTCAAATTCAAGTTTTTTTCTGTCACTGAGGATGTCAATATCCTTTCTAGATAATTGAGCCAAATCTGTTTCTTATGCCAAGGTGTGTGCATACCTCAGGACCTCAAAATAGTCAACGTCTGCAGCAATAGGTATAAACTTTAGCAATGGCTTCTCGTGGGTAGAGCAATGGGAGAGGCCCATGACTGTTCTCTTAGTTACATGCCAAAATGCCTCTCTCCTGCAGAACAAAACTCCTATTTGCATTGTGTTGAGAACAGGGTACAATTTCCTTTCTTTAATATGACCAGGGTATGATGCTGTGTCAAACGATCAAAACTCTTTCTTGCCTTTGTTTGTAATATGCCTTGCCTGTTTTTCTCTATTTGTACTTGCAAAATTCAATTTAACTTTTTTTCCCTGCTCCTTTTTGAAATCTCTGATTGATCGATGGGGCATTCTTGTACAATCTCTCATCAAATGAGAAAGCAGTTTAATCAGGAATGGAGTGTGCCTTTCTACATCTCTAAACTTTTCGATTTCTTTCCTTCTCCTTCCAAACAGAACACATCTTGCTTTGTACTTCCTTCCATCGCTGGGACCAGAATGACTTTCTGACGTTAGCCATTTTTTTCAGAATTGCAATGTGCTGACATACATCCTAGTTACCATTTGTTAAAACAAAATTGTTCGATCTGAAACACTAGCTATGTATTACGAGGCGGTTTGGTTAAAACCTCTGGTGTCTACTGTAGTTCTCTACATTTAGGATTGGTTGAGAAGTCAGTTATTTCTAGTAACTCCTACCTACAGTCTGAGAAAGTGGGGGCCGGATGATCCGGCTCCAAAACTAACTTCATAAAATCTTTGTTCCATTTCCTCATGTATAATACCGTGGTTAAAAAAAAAAGTAGAGCATTTTGTTTGTTAGCATTTGTGTCTTCATGTTGTATGTTCTGGGGTTGGGTGGGCATATTTGGTAAAAGATGGAGCAATTCTTTTAAAGGGGATAATCCTCCTTTCCAAGGAAATCCCACTTGTGTTACTATTGCTGTGTAATTAAATTTGGAGATAAGCCTTTTTTGCCAATAAGGAACAAGGGTACTGCTTTTTCATGCCAATACCTTTTCTATAACATACTTGATAAAAGTCTGCCATCATGGAGAAACAGCTTCTTAACAAGTGGAGCACATATCAACTTCTGAAAACTTTTACTGTAGGAGCAAAAACCAACGTGTGCATGTATGACTGTGTACATGTATAGATACTAATGTGTAAAAAATGACCATTTTCCAAATATGTACATTTTTTAAAAAGTCAAGGTTTAGGTCAGTTAAAAATGGCAGATTTCTTTCCTGATTTTGGTGTAGCAATAATGATGACGAATACTAATTTAAATGAACACCATGCTTAGTCTTGTTTTTCTTCTTTATTAAGGGCAAAATTTTGAAAGAAAGAAATGGCTGCTGGTTCCCTTTTGTAAAATCATCACTTCCTTTATTCATGCATGATGTAGTCTTTGACCCATAGGCAGGAAACCAGACCCCATCTAAGGATCGGAGCCTGGCTGACCTCTGCAATTAATTCATGAACTGAAGAAAGCATTAAACAAACTTCCTGTGTTGGCTTTGTCATTCCTTATTTGTTTTGCTTTTGAAAATGCCCATCAGAGAGGAATCTTGGAATGGGCTCTGCTGTTGCGTGAAGTTTAAACACGTCTGAATATGGATTTCTTTTGCTATATTTTTTTATGAAAACACACACATTTTGTAAAATCTCAGTTACTATGCAGAGAATGTGATGATCTCTCTCCTGCCCTTGCCTTTTTAGTGTCTGAAATCTAACTCCTTTCTAAAAATAAAATTTTTGAAATATTAAAACTCCTAAATGTAGGAAGGTGACAGTCCTCTTTTAATTCAGTGGTGTACTTCTATTTCTTTTCCACACAGACATAAAAACACAGTTTTGTTGAATAAAAGTAAACGGCATTGCTTAGAAATGAAGAGAGACCACAAAGGGCAGATTTTGTAGTATAATAATCTCATATAAACTCTAGAGGGCATATTTTCTTCTAATTGGATAGCAGCTACAGTTTGATAAATTCACTATTGTAGCATGTAACATGATAGCAGTAGTAATAGCACTTAGACTCATTATACTGCTTCATAGTGCTTTACAGCCCTCTCTGAAGCAGTTTACAGAGTCAGCATATTGCCCCCAAAAATCTGGGCCCTCATTTTACTGATTTCAGAAGTATGGACTGCTGTGTCAACCTTGAGCAGCTCAGAATCAAACTCCTGGAGTGAGCAGTGAGTTAGCCTGCAGTACTGCATTCTAACCACTGCACCACCATGGCTCCTCATGATTGTGGCTTAATATAGTTTGTGTCTAATCTCTGCCATTTAGAAACCATGGTTTATGGCTTAGTTTCATGTGGGAAACCAACCAATGCAAGGCTTAGGAAATATTGTATAATGTTAAACAAAACAACAATATATAAAATTGGGCTACATATGCTTTGTTCCTATCCCTTCTACAGACCTAAGAAGATTTCCAAAGCAAGCAAGACTAACCATTTTGGTAAAATGGGACTGAGTTAAGGACAAAACTGGGTGCCTTAAGCTTTGTTGAGTTTGAAGACATTGCACCCCAAAGCTCTCCAGTATAAATTGACCCCTCCATTCAGGTGCCATCACCTGAGATCTCCAACAGCTTTTTTTTTTAATGCAGCATCTGATTTAAGAAAGTTGTACATTCCTGCCTTAGTATGATGTGACAAATCAGTGAGTGCCACTTCTTATGTTGTGAAAATAAACACAATGGATATTGCAAAAATGACTAAAATGATAGTCATAGAACTGGAAGAGGTCATTCAAGTCACCAAGTCTAAGAATCTATTTTGTAACCGTAACTTTAAATATGCTGAAGAGAATGGTGTAACTTGAATAAAATCTCATGCAGGGACAAATATACTATTAAAGCCTTATTTAAACACATTCTTAAATCGAGGCACTGAAATTCAGTGCAGATTGTCATCTAGATCAGTGAGTCCTATTCTTCTACATGTAGGGGAGAACTTGTCTGAGCTCTGAAAGTGACCATTTGCCTGCTTCAGTTTCTTATCTTCCCAGTCTTGAACTCTAGATAATCCATACAAGGTCTCTGCATTGATCTGTACATCCTCTTCTAACCATCCTCTTTTAACAACCCCATAATCCCTTGCGGGGTGGAGCCTGGGCAACTGAATGGAGCTGAGTGTTTACTGGCCTTCCTGTCGCCAATGTGGAATTTATTTTAGCATATATATCGTCTAGGCCACCACACCACTCACCTACATTGAGCTATATATGTTGCATGTTTATTGCAGCTTAGCCCAGTTAGGCATTACCAGAGGTGTGATAGCTATTAATCCCGGAAATCTGCCAGCAACACAATTGGCTCTGGAATCCCAGCTATCTATAGTACTGGATAAGGGACAGCTATTTTAGAATGATTTATAATGAGATATGTGGAATGACTGGTGCACAAGTAATACTATATATAATTTACTTTTTGTAGAGCTACTGTTTAAGTATAAATCTTATTCCAAGAAAGATCCCACCATTTGGAATATTTTTCTTGAATTCAATCTTCCTGAAAAGGACTGGATACTAGAATCCATTTCATGTTGTCAAAGAGAGAGAGAGGGAGAGAAGGAGGGACGGAGGGAGAGAGAGAGGGAGGG
>JANHZT010005353.1:31575-41874 GCA_032468215.1 Stegonotus admiraltiensis
CTTGATTGCTGATCCTAATGGGTTAACTTATTTTATACTGTTCAATTTTCATGTTATATGTATATTATTTTGACTGTCCTTCGGGAGAAGGGCGGTATAAAAAACTAAATAAATAAATGAATAAATAAATAAATAAAAAACTAACTAACTAACTAACTAACTAAATGTGTCTCTTGGTCCCATCAAATGATGTTGCTTAATAGAAGGGACCTGGAGCATGCCCACTGTGTTGGATCATGTGAGAAAGTCTCCCAGATCTGGGAGGCCTTAGAACCCATAGCACTCAGATTTAGTGTGAGCTGTTTCCTCTCCACAGACCCCCTCAGGTTCTGGACATCAATAATGAACAGTATTTAACTCAGAGTTTAATAAAGATGAGACAGTGCGCTGTTTTGGGTGTTGCATCTTTAATCAGAATTGTTTTAGCTATTCACAAACTTTATCACTGTACATACTTGTAGCTTTCTTTGCAATACTGCAAAAAGTGCTTTCCACTGCCTTTCTATAGAATGCTTTTTCAACTTCTCAGTCTAATTTACAGACTAGGTATTCCCTGGTAGTCTCATCCAAATACTATCCAAGTCCTATTCTCCTTAGCTTTTCACCATCAACCAAAATAACAGTATCTTTCAGATTGGATTGGTGGACATGGGATAAAAACTGGTAAATTTTCTAATCTATCCTTTGACCAATTTCCTTATCTTGCATGGATTTCTATGCTTTTGCTCAGGTGAAAGTTTTTCTTGGCTATCAGGCAGTATGGTACATGGAAGACTGATTAAAATGATCTTTATGAAGACCTTAATACCACTTGTCAATTATATATTGAAACCTTTTTAAACAGTTTTTGTTTGCATACAAACAGCGTTCATTTCCCAATTTAGATTATCATCTTAATCTAAATCCTATGGGTATCACTAGTCCAGCACCATGGTTTGTTCTGTTTTAGAGTATTCTTTGTCCAGGTCACTCATGCTCTTAACTGTTATGGAGATTTCTAGAAGCTGCATTCTCCAGTGACAACTGCATTGAATTGTGTGCTTTGAATTGTTTTTTCCTCTAAAACAGCAATTTGCCAAAATTTAATATGTATGCAGAATGCCCTCAAGCACAAATCTATATAAATATTTTATGTGTTTCTTCTCTCTTACGTCCACCAACACAGCATTGATGCATTGCTCTCAAAAAATTCTGCCTTCAGTTAAGTTGCACATGGCAATTAAAAGGTGCAAGCTCAGTATGTATACAGGGCAATTGAAGTAAATTAGCTAATGAGATAAGAGTGGTTCTACCTTACCAAAACCAAGGAGATAAAAATTCAAGAGCAATTCTGGCTTATTTGAAGTTGTCTTTCAGATAATGTAAACATCTTCAAGAGAGTAAGCTTATCCCCTGGGCATTTTTATTTACAGTCCTGAGATCAGCAATGAAGGAAGCTATCCAACAACCATGAAAAACAATCCATAACAAGAAAATAAATTAAGTCTTGCAAAAGGTACCCTGCTTCAACCATCTTCCTTCTCACAAGTTGGCCCTTCATTTCTTGGTTGGAGAGTTCCTAAAGCTTTCAGAAGTACATGCACCAACTGTCCTCAGAGAGGTGGTACGCCTCTTATTTTACGAATTATGTTTGCCAGGCGCTTGGCTAGGCCTCCTTTCTTAGGTTCTTCCACATGGAACGTTCTGGTCAGAAGATTGTAAAAGGAGCCATAGCACACAGCTACCACAGTGCAAGTCAGGCAGATCACATTATATGGCATGCTAAAATCTGGTGTTGGCAGATTCACCAGGAGAGGTTCAGTGTAGAGACGTACAAAGTAGCTGGAGCCATCAAAGGAAGGAAATCTGGGAAATTAAAAAAAATCACCAGGAGCTTAAAATCAGAATTTAAGATACAAGTATTTTTGAGTCAAGCCCAACTTCTGGTGACCAATGCAATTTTCTTTGCAGATTATAGATCTGATAAACCATCTGATCCTCCAACATGTATTTCAACTTTGCTATCCTGGAATCCAGTAGTCCTGGAAATCACAGGTGGTCCTCCAGCCATGACCTAACCTGGTATGATCCTATACAGTAGCTTCTGAAATCTGCTATGGTGAGGTAAGCAGCGTCACTGGCTGAGGAAGATTAAAGATATATAACTTTTTTCTGTCAAAAGACCTTGGGTTTTCTTAGCTGTGTCCAGTGCTTTAACATGCACAAACTACCATAAATATTTAGGGTGAGGCTTCATTCAGGAATTGGACATTTACTTCATATGGTATTAGTGTTCCAATAGGATTACACATATGAATATAACATTTTGGGCATAACATTCCCACTTATATGAAGATAATGACTCCTGCAAGTATTATCTTGCTTCAGCAGCAAAGAAAATACTCAAGTGACAGATCACATGCACTGTTGCATGCAGAAGGCTTCCAAATTCAAGTGCTGGTGATCCCAGTTAGAATACCAGGCAATGGGGGGTGGGGGGAAGGAAATTAGTGTTTAAGAAACTGCTCAGTGTTGCTGTCAGCCTTATCCAATCTGAAACCATAAAAGTAGTTTTTGACTTACAATGACAATTGGAACTGGAATTTCCATTGTTAAGCAATGCAGTTGTAAACCATGGCTGCAATGCTTACAAATGACAATCTCTGCAGTCATAGTTGCCGTCATTGGAAGTCACAGAATCATAGGGCTGGAAGGGACCTTGTAGGTCTTCTAGTCCAAACCCCAAATCTTTATTCCTTCCTGGACAAATGGTTATCCAATCTTTTCTTGAAGACCTTCAGCAATGGATCAGCCACAACTTCAGGAGGCAAGCTGTTCTACTGATTATTTTTTTCCATTATCAGGAAATTCCTCCTTAATTCCAGGTTAGATCTTCCTCTGATAAGCTTCCATCCATTGCTTCTTCTATCCTCAGGTGCTATGGAGAATAAATTGACCCCCCTCTTCCCTAGGACCCCTTCAAATATTTGAAGCCTTCTCTTTGTTAGGCTAGACATACCTAGTTCCCTTAGCCGTTCACCGTATGGTTTAGGCTCTGCATGATGTGTGTTGCTTTTCTCTTACTATCTTTGTTGCTCTTCTCTGCACTCTTTCTAGGATCTCAGCATCTCTTTTGTGTCAATGTGACAAGAAATGGGCACAGTTTTCCAATTGTGGCCTTATTAGTGCAGTATAGAGTGGTACTAATCTCAATAAAAGTAGTTCTATCCTTCCTGGTCTGGTCTACCCAATGGAGCTGGCAAGAATAGGCAAGAAATATCTTGGGGAGAATGGAACAGATAATGACTAAATGGCCAAACAATGAAAACTGGTGTAAGCAGCTTCCCGTGTTCAACAGCACTACATAAAGCAGCAATGTCAACTCTACACATTTCCCACTTTCCGCCCTCCTTCATTTGCCAAGGTTTAGGGACTTACAGTGAAGCAAAAAGTGGTTTTATATCTTCATCTTCCTCTTTTATGGCAATGGTGCTTGGCACTAGGGCACTTAAGACAGATGGGCTAAAAACCAGAGAAAGAAAGAAAATTAAGGTTATAAGCCCCTTCAGGAAGACAAGCAGTTAAGGATTCAAAGGGATGGAGCACAGACTGTCCCCGCTTACCTCACATAAAAGCCGTGGTTGGGGTCAGGTGTGTATTCGGTCCACTTGAGCAAGGCTCTCTCAAACTGGATGTTGATCTTGGTGACTGAGTTTGCTGGTAACTGAATCAACATTTCCAAGAGATGGGGACGCTTTCGGTCCTGTGCTGGCTGATAATGTATATAACCTAATACCAAAGAAATACAACCAGCATTTCAGATAAACAAAATCCTTCCCTGAGGCTCATATAAATATATTGATGAATGTTCTTGCTTAGGCCCAGATGATCTCCACAACACTTCTTCAGAGCAGATCACAATGCTGCACTTTAACCCTTTGGAACACAATCAGAATCTTTGGGATTCTGATTAAACATCTTAATTCATTTGTAAAAAAACCCCCAACAAATCCAGTAGAGGACTGTACTGGCTGGCTAAAAAGCCAAACAGAATACAGTAGGGCTTATTTCCAAAGTAACAGGTAATTTATTTTTATTTTTAATCCTTTAAAAAAATGATGTGTTAATAGTCCTAAGAAAATGTATAATGATATTGATGAGATCAATACAAAAACAATCATGTTATATAGCAAATTACTGTAGTTGCCAAAATGGATATCCTCTATTGCAGGGGTCTCCAACCTTGGCAACTTTAAGACTTGTGTCGGTCAGTTACATATTGCCACTTTAATGCTGCATTGCAGATGCTTTCAAAATTCTGAATCAATGCCTGAATGCTGTGATCTGGATCAAATGAAAGTAGCTTGGATTAAATCTAACAAGATGGAGTTGCTTGTCATCAAAAGCTATCAGTACAATCCAGGAACATTGATCCTGTGAATAATGCTGAGTGGAGGAGGTGGTTTATGAGCTGGGGCTTCTTGTTTAAACAGCGAAAGTTGTGATCAGGGAAGCCCTTCAGCTCATACATCACCTTCAACCGTACCAGGATGGTTACCTGTAGCTGGTACAAGTTATACCTGGAACAAAATGTGCTGGCCACATTTTAATAAAATAACCCTGTTAGAACACCAATATTTGTCTCTTAGGGCAATTAAATTATTGGACATTTATATGGTTCTTTAGTTATATACTGAGGTTTTTAATAACTGTACATTGTATCTTGTTTTTTTCTATATGTAACTTTGTTGTACATCATCCCATCTCTTCATTGAGGTAGGCCATAAATGTTGTAAATGAATAACTTTGCCTCTAATCTTGCTATGAGGCTTCCTGCCTGTTCAGCAGTTTTGATACAATTGGAATAAATAAATTTACACACCCTAATTCTGTTTTCTGGGCTTATAAATCAGAAATTTATGGCTAGATGCAAATAAATATGTAATGGAATAGTTACATGCACAGATTGCTAAACTGGGGCTTAGAAAGTAAAACCCAAATAATGGCTCTGCATATTACTTTCTTTGCTCCATTGATAGCTTTTGTTTATATGAATCAGAATAATTGTGCCAGAGATTCTCTTTGAAACAATATAGAACCGGGATTTAAACAAGTGTGGATTTCGAGTCCAGAACTCCCAATCAGCTGTATAAACTAAGATTTCCAACATTCTGAAAATTGTAACAATCAGCCCTAAAGGTGGATGGTAATCTTGGGCAATTCCCTAGATCTAAGTTCCAATGGATACAAATTAGTTGTGGAGCAAAGAAAAAACTAAGCAACAATTCTGCATTTCCACTGTTCTCTTCCAAAGGATTTCTCTTTCTAAAAAGAGAAAGATTAGAAGAAGCATGTATAAGGGAGAATTTCTATCTTACTTGGTTTATTTTCCTTTCCTTTAGTAATAATGGTCAAGGTATGAATGTAGAGCCGTAGGTACCAGGGAACAGTCTCTAGCAGAAGCACAGGGAAAGCTCGATATGGATGTGTGTTATACACAAGAGTGCTGATTTCTCCTGTCTGGAGACCATAACCACTCACATAGCGCTGAGCATGGAGCACCGGTCCTGCCAAGCCCACTGAAGGAAAACAAATTAGACGACTTAGAAACTCAGCTTTAGCACCTGTATCAAATGAAATACACCTAAAGCAATACCTCAGAAGAAAAACTCCATTTCTTTACTTACATAGGATTTCCTATTGTTTCCTACTTTTTATAATATGTGACCAAATCACTGCTTGATGATTTAGGCACTTTTTAATGAGAGGACAATAAACAACTTCTCTGAATTCCTAGAGTTTTTGTACTGTCTGTTTAAAGAAATTTCTCCTGGATGGTTGGGAATACTACCGGATTTTATACTGCTGTCCCACTTCAAAATAAACAATATTTTGAAATGCCCATGGATAAAATTCAGGTCTAAAGTATTAGGCCATGGGAGTGTGTGAGGAGTAATTAAGTATTAGTCCTAGTTAATAGATTTAACTGACAGAGTGCAATGGTCTCCTTTAGGCCATTAAAATAGCCAAGAATCACTGATCACTCACAATTATCCTGAGGCCGTTTCCATTTCAACAGCACATTGAGGTTGCGAGATGCGTTGAAGAGTGTTGGATTCAGAAGGTCATAGACTGCATAAGTTCTCCTGTCTCCCTGGACTGATGCTTCATAGACAGATAAAGGAGTTGGGGAAATATCCAGGAACTCTTGCGCCTGAGAATATAAGCACACTCATTTGCTTTGTGCCAATATATGACATCCTCATCATACCACATGAGCAAAAACATGCTCAACACCTCCTTCCTTGTGTGCATTCCAGAGCAACTTCTTATGTTTATAAAGGCAACTAGACACAAGTTGTTGAGGCAGCCTCTCTGTGTATTCAGTATCACAACTTCCCAAGTTCTCCAATTCATTGAAAATTCTACCACTGAAACTGCTTTTCTAAGCAGCACGTGGAAATATGACAGCTGAAAAGGAAACACGGCAAGTCACAGGTACTCTTCCTATGCACTTGAATGTGTGTATCCATTAGAATAATAATTCTTTAATAGAGTGTGTGATAACCATTTCAAAAGTCAATTAAAACATCAGAATGTGTAATGAAACCTGCAATTATAAATCTTTACATATAAAATTACAGCAGCATGTTCACCTAGTTAAAAAAAAACCAATTTAGATCCACTAAAGCAGCAAAACCAAGTAAGATACCTTCACCAAGTAAGGCACTTCCTACACACCACCAAAACTACAAAAAATCTATAAAAAGTAAAAATGACAGCACAATAATTTTTTTACATGACACTGCCTTCACCAACAATCAGATTTTACTATTATAGGTATCAAGCATTTCAACTGCAAAAAACTAAATTCCTTGAGCGCACCTGATACCCACTCAGTCCATTTACATGGAGAGCTTCCATCAGGATTTTTTCACCCAACTAAAGGTCAATCTACAGCCCTTTTCAGGGGATGGTTACACTATGGAAATACCAATAAAGCTGGGAATCTTGTCCTGAAGAGGGCAATCTTTTGCATTCCTGCCCCAGCCATTATTTTGATGCAGATACTGCAGATCACATTACCGAAATTTGGTTGGGTGTATTAAGCAATCCCCTCTTTTTACGACTTAAAGCATCTATTTTACCTAAGGTTAACAGATAAGGGTAAAGGTTCCCCTCACATATATATGCTAGTCGTTCCCAACTCTAGGGGGCAGTGCTCATCTCCGTTTCAAAGCCAAAGGGCCAGTGCTGTCCAAAGATGACTGGTCATGTGGCTGGCATGACTAAATGCCAAAGGCACACGGAACAGTGTTACCTTCCCACCAAAGGTGGTCCCTATTTTTCTATTTGCATTTTTTACGTGCTTTTGAACTACTAGGTTGGCAGAAGCTGGGACAAGTAACAGGAGCTCATCCTGTTACGCATTAGGGATCTTAGCCACTGAGTCACCACATCCCTTAGATTTTACCTAATTTTTAAATTTTAATTAATTTTAATTTAATTTAAATTTAATTTGATTTTAAATTTTAATTATTTTATTTTATTTTATTTAAATTTAATTTGATTTTAAATTTTAATTATTTAATTTAATTTTAATTATTTTAGATAATTAAATTTTACCTAAAGGAACCACTCAAAAGTCTAGAAAGCCTCAACAAAACAAGTCCTGTTTTCTCCAGTGGCATTGACCTGATCCCTCCCAATTCCTGGTCTTTTTTTAGTCTTATTCAGATAAAAAAACAACAACAGTGCCCAGCTTATTAACATTACATCTATATTCAAACATGGTTGTCAGAAAAAAAAGTTACCTGGGTTTTGCTGGAAATATCAACATAAACCTTGCTTTGAGATGCCAGAGGACAGGCTTCAGTGAGGGTACGAGAGAAAATTTTTAAGAGCGACCAGTCTGAAGAGAGAACAACACAAGATCAAATAAAGAGATGAATCCAGGCCAGCAATGTATACCAATGCAGAGACAGTAGCCTGAGTTACCTTTCTTTCCCTGGGCACTGGCAAAACTATCAAAGACAACAGTGAGAATCTGCCTGAGTTCCCAAGATAAGCTCAGACAAGATTTGTCCTGAAAGAAAAAGGCAAAAGGAGAAAAAACACCCACATTTTAAAAAGCCAGCATGTTAAAAGACTATAATAATGAAAATGAAAATTCTTCCCAAAATTTCTAGAGTAATCTGCCCCGAGAATTGTAAATACGCCAGCAAAACAAATTTTACACATGGGAAATCCTAAGACATGTAAGTAAGATCTCATATCCAACATAAAGATATACAGGGATAACTTTCTTCTTTTGGTTCTTAAGAGCCCCAATATAACTGCTTGGAACTTTTAATTTTTCAGAACCAGTCTTTTATTCAGCCTGGATTTAAATGGGGGACATACCACTTGGTGGTATTTTTGCCTGTTAGAAAACAGTCACCATCATGGAAGCCAGTGCTTTACTCCTGATATCTGTGCACTCCAACATCTAATAAAACTCTTATAAACACATCACAAAAAGAAATAAGAAAATAAGAAAACCCAACTTAATAACTGAGGCAAAGCTTTGGATCACTGAGTCAGTCAATGTATGGCATTGATAATGTTACCTAGTCAGGTAATGAAATGTTTGCAAGCAAACAACAAAGCTCAGAGAACTCCAAGGGCTCCTCAGTCAACAAAGTTGTTGGTGGAAGATTCAGGTCAGATAAAAGCAAGTATCTTCTGAATCTAGCTCATAGTAAATCCCATAATGTAACGGGAGGATGCAAATATAGCAATGACCATCAACTTGGAAATTTAAAAGGGAATTGCCATATAATTTTGTGGACGTTAGGCTAATCAATCATTTCTGCTTATGAGGGTTATATTTTACCTCAGGTGTTAGAGGAAACTGCCACTAAATACCAATTGCTGTAGATCACAGTCGAAGTGTTGTACTTGTGATTTTCAAAGATATCAGATTGATCATGGTGGTAACAGAGTGCCAAACTAGTTAAAATATTTGGGCTGATTTACCCATTTTTTAAAATTTAATTTTTAAGAGGTCCACCTTCGACTATATTAGGGAAGTAAGATTATAGATTCAGTATTATCAGTCCTGGGCATTCTGTCCTTCTCAACTCTTTCAGCAAACAGATGAACCAAACATCCAAAAACCCACCCTGCAGATGGGACGGATGTGCACAGCCTGGGAGTGGTAACTGCTATGGAACAGTCGCTCAGCCTTCAGCAGAACAGCCAGGCCAGCCTGGAAAATAAAAAGAAGCCTTTTTTTCTGCAGAATCCAAAAGTAGTTTAGGAACTATGCAACTACTGTACGTACATATGATACTATGGTACAATTCCAAGTTACACATACCCATCAAAGAAGAGACAAAACCCCTGAAGCGATTGTTGCAGATATCCAAATAATATTTACAAGAGTGAAAGAATTCCAGGGATCAAAGGACATGCTGCTGCTTTAAGGCTCAACTACTGCAGCTAACACACGTCTCACCTTTGAGCTGCAAGGCAACAGCTTCTTCCAGGGTGTGAGATTTTCAGTGCATACAACTTCACGGGGCAAGACAGCGTATCGTAGGAAACGATGATCTGTTACTGAACGAGGGAGCCAAAGATTAGAACCTTCCCAAACTTGGATTTTGCTAGGGATTATGGGAATTAAAAGTCCAGCACACTCAGAAGTCCCAAGCAGGGAACACCTGGGTGAGAAGGTTTACAGACATATGCCTATCCCCTGTAAATATAGATGATTCCAAGGGTATACTGAAGAAATCTGTAGCTTGACTATTATTGAAATCTAGTCAATCTTTAGCCTCTTCCTTTTTTATTATTTCTGTAAATGACATTATCCCACATATAATAGCATACAATATTATGGATTATTATGTTGCTGATGGACTGGATTTCTTGTACTTCTTGTATTCCTCAGATCAGTCCTAGGGGACTGAGGGGATGCAGAGAGAAAAGAAGAGAAACTACTGTTGAACAAGCAATATCTGTTTGTAAAATGCTTGAGAAACATGGAAATGCCTCAGCTACAGTAACTCAATCAAGAACTCTTCCTAAGGAGGCTGAATAGTACTTTCAGTGAGGTTTGCAAAAGCTGTTAAAACCCCCTTTGTTCCTTGTGGCTTTCTAATAATTATTAACTCCATTCTTTTTTCTTTCTTTTTTTTGGCTGCATGTCATTTTAAATTAAAGAATGTCAGCATTCTACATTGTAAATTGCCAGAATTACAGTACCTTTAATGATTTTTTTCCAATTATCCAAGAACCCAGATTTTTTAAATAGCACTTTTCAATAAACTATTTTTA
>JANHZT010005353.1:45929-56877 GCA_032468215.1 Stegonotus admiraltiensis
GGATTCTGGAACTTATGAAGACTGAAGAACCAAACCTTCCTTTCTTATGTATAGCAACGGGTGATTTATTGTTTATGGTTTTTTTTAAAATATGTTTTAAATATGTCTTGTTTTTTAAAATAAAAAAAAAAAGTAATAGAATTATAGGGCTAGAAGGGACCTTGGAGGTCTTCTAGTCCAACAACCTGCCCAGGGCAGGAATTCATATTCCATCTCAGAGAAATGGTTGTGCAATCTTTTCTTGGAAACCTTCTGGTATAGGCATCCACAACTTGGGAAGACAAGCAGTTCCATTAATTGATTGTTCTTACTATGAGGGAATTCCTCCTTATTTCCAGGTTGAACCTCCCTCTGATGAGCTTACCCTCATTGCTTCTTGTCCTGCCCTCAGGTGCTATGGAGAATAAATCGACACCCTCTTCCCTGTGACAGCACTTCGGGTTTTGGAAGACTGCTATCACGTCTCCCCTGAGCCTTCTTTTCATTAGGCTAAACATACCTAGTTCCCTTAGCTGTTCATCATATAATTTAGCTGTCATCTTTAGCTTATCCTCTTTGTTGCTCTTCACTGCACTCTTTCTAGGGACTCAGCAACTTTTTCTGTGTCATGGTGACCAGAACTGGATGCAGTATGCCAGGTGTGGCCTCACCAGTGCAGTATAAAGCTGTACTATCACTTCCCATGATTTTGAAGCTATCCCTCTGTTGGTGTACCTAGAACTGTGTTGGCATTTTTGGCAGCTGCAGAACTTTGCTTGCTCATACTTAAGTGGTGACACCTAGATACTTCCCACAGTTACTACTGTTGAGCAGGGGTGAAATTCAGCAGGTTCTGACAGGTTCTGGAGAATCAGTAGTGGAAATTTTGAGTAGTTCGGAGAACCGGCAAATACCACCTCTGGTTGGCCCCAGAGTGGGGTGGGAATGGAGATTTTGCAATATCCTTCCTCCAGGAGTGGGGTGGGAATGGGGATTTTGCTGTATCCTTCTCCTGGAGTGGGATGGAAATGGAAATTTTGCAATATCCTTTCCCTGCCATGCTCACCAAGCCACATCATGCCAACCAATCCACGCCCACAGAACCGGTAGTAAAAAAAATTGAATTCCACCACTGCTGTTGAGGCTGTACCTCCTATTTTATATCCACGCATTTGGTTTTTCCTGCCTAATTGCAGGGCCTTACCTTTCTTACCGCTGAGCTGCATCTTGTTGGATGTAATAAGAGTGATAATACAGTAAATAAAACAGCAAAAAGCAATAATACAAAGATGTCAGTCACCCTCATAATGGACTGGCCATTTTCTCAACTTCATTTGACCTGTACATGGGACTTTTAGAAAGAGAAGGTGATAAAACATGATTTATTGCAGAAAGGAAGGAAGAATCAGATCAACCCTTTAAATTGTGTCCTTACTTCTGAGTAATTATCTGAGAAATATTTAAAATGTTTTAATAGTGACATGGCACGTAATAAGGAATTCACCAGATTCTTTTCTGTCACTACCTTCAGAAAGCAAGACATACGCTGTCATTGGCACCTTGTGGCACATTTCTTTCAATGCAAATAGCTGCTGGCAGTGGCAGAAGTAGACTTTTTTCTCGAGACCACAGCAGATACAATTACTCCTCCACCCCTGATGCAATGAGCCTCTTGGGGGGCCTCTTCTGAATTCGGTGTCTATTAAGTGTTCACGATAACAGCTTAGTGTATAACATGATTGTTTGATTGTGTCCTTGTGTGCTGAATGAGCCTGTACACTACAGTGTAGTTTGAAAACCATGATTTATGGGTTAGCATCTGGTGGAAATACCTGGTGTCAGTTGTACCTTATATAGTACAGCATGGTTAAGCAAGCCATGCTTTAGCTCAGTATGTGAACTCAGCTGTATGATTTATTTTATTTATTTATATTTATGTTCCTAGATCTCCCATTACCCCTATAGAACTGCTAGCTGCAAAAGAAGATAGGCATTTAAATCTATTAATGATTATACAGAGGGAAGTGAAAGAAGTCTAGTTTTATAACAGCAGTGGTTGCGCAGTGATTAGGATGCAGTATTGCAGGTTAATTCTGCTGACTGCCAGGGGGTTCAATCCAGGGGTGAAATTCAGCAGGTTCTGACAGGTTCTGGAGAACCGGCAGCGGAAAATTTGAGTGGTTCGGAGAACTGGCAAATACCACCTCTGGCTGGCTCCAGGAATGGGGAGGGAATGGGGATTTTGTAGTATCCTTCCCCTTCCACGCTAACCAAGCCACACCACACCCACCAAGCCACGCCCACAGAACCAGTAGTTAAAAAAAACATTTCCACCACTGGTTCAATCCTCACTGGCTTAAGGCTGACCCAGCCTTCCAGCCTTCCAAGGTTGGTAAAATGAGGGTCCACATTGTTGGGGGCAACATGCTGACTCTGTAAACCGCTTAGAGAGGGCTGCTGTAAAACACTATGAAGCGGTATATAAGTTTAAATGCTATTGCTATTAGGCTCTTCACATGTCCCTTCAAGAAGAAGGAGCTTCATTCTCCATGCATCTGGCACCTAACTTAATGTTAAGCCTTAGCTGACCTTTAACCAAACTGGCCAGTTACTTAATGGAATTATCACAAATTGTATCTTTTGTACTTTAATGCATTTTACTTGTTTAAATTCCCCTCCCACAGTTTTCATTGCTTTTCTGTGAAAAGCTTTAGACTAGATGAACAGATATGATTAATGTGAAAGACATTTTTCTCTGCAAAGCTATTAAGAATGATTTTCTGACTGCAGTTCAGCTGTTGACCTTTCAAAACACTTGCATTATTTCTCTGGCTTTTTCCTTACTGAGAAGTGGGGAGTTTTGTGGCTGCCACATCTCTTTTTCTGGACTTTCTCACCACCCACCTGTTCCTCCCAAAGTCTTCCCCCTTTTAGTCCCTCCCTTTGTATTCAACCTTTCTCTCAAAAACAATGACTGGAGAGCTGCACTTGCAAGAGGGAGTGGGGGAGAGAGAGTCTATGAGTCATTTGCACCTGGACGGAAGTTTTAGTGCTAAAAGCTGCAACCAGGGCCATAAAGGGCTGGCTGATGTGTTGACTCAGTACAGATGCCAGGCAACTACAGAGAGCCCCAGGAACTGAGCCAGCCCAAGGTTATTTATACATTGCACTACGTTTTCCTCTTGAGCTTATTCTATTCTTTCAAGGAGAGTTTTATATTCTCATTTATACTAGGTATCACCATTCTGGTTTAAGCCAACTTGCAGTTCATGGGCAACCTGAATATTCTTGAGGCCAGTGGTTTTCTAAGGTGAGCCACAAAATCTAGTCACCCACCAGTTTGGACTAATGGGTTATGTGAATGTGCAATCAGTTAATGGTTCAGTGTATCATGCAGGCTCAAAAAAGTGGATTCACTGAACAGATTATGGTAAGGTGAGGTTCACTGTATAAAGCCAAGGCTACCAGCCTAGGGTTAAAACATCCAGATGACCACTGGATGGCAGCAGAGAATTGAAACTGTATCTCTTTGCTGCCATCTAGCAGTTGTCTGGATTTTTGCAGTCTCAGGTTTCTAGTCCTAATAAACCACAGAAGAAGAGGGAAAGAACCAGGAATAAAGCAATGATTTTGAGAGATAGGACTTTTCAAGGATGTAAATGGATGGCACAGAGAAAAAGAACACCTGTTCTCTTTCAGTGCAGATAGCAAGGCATGACGTTCATTTAAGGTACCAGTATGCAGATTGTTAGGGACACAGTAGCTCAGTAGCTAAGACATTGAGCTTGTCGATTGAAAGGTCAGCAGTTCAGTGGTTTGAATCCCTAGTGTAGTGTAACGGGGTGAGCTCCCATTACTTGTCCCAGTTTCTGCCAACCTAGCAGTTCAAAAGCACGTAAAAAATGCAAGTAGAAAAATAGGGACCACCTTTGGTGGGAAGGTAATAGCATTCTGAGTGCCTTTGGCCACAAAAGAGTGGTGGCCACACCAAGAGTGCCAAGGATCAATGTGTTATCGTGTTCAAAACTCAAGTATTCCCCACTTGATGCCATATACATCAAATCATGTAAATCTCCACAAATCAGATTGCTTTTGATCCTGGAGCACTTCTAACACTTCTGTAGAACCGGTAGTAAAACCGGCGGGAGGATCTGCCCACCGCCCCCGACGTCATCAGGAAGCTTCTGCGCATGCACACATGCGGCCCCGTTGCGAACCGGTAGAAAAGGTAAGTAGAACCCACCCGTGACTTCTAGCTATAATTGACCCCATTGTTACTTCTCAATTATCGCTTGATTTAGCAGAGATTTAACTTGGAGACATTTTTTTAGTCAGTCATCATGTTTTAATGGATTAATCCAACCAATTGACTAAGAGCTACAGGCAGGACTCTGTCCACAAAGGCAGCTATTTCACACAGTGAGGTTGTCAGCAAATAAAAACAGATGAATTAAGTATCAGGAATATTGAAACCTTCCATAATCATTCTGTCCTGTGGGGCTGCCAAATCTCTTATCGACTACAATGGCTATCATTATTGTTCAGGGGCATTTACACAAGGGGATTAAAAGGAGTCGAGATGGCAGCCACAACCACAAGATTTGAAGCCTCACCTCTTTTGTGCACATAACATTTGGGTGGGGCTCTGGTCATGCAGCCCCCACCTTCATGCTTTCTTAAACCTTTTCCCCCACAGAGACTCATATGGCTGTTTATTCTTTATGCTGGCTGGGGTTAATGGGGATTGGAATTCAACAATATGCCCCAAACCACAAAAGTTCTCATTCAGATGAATACTACCCCATAGTTCCATCTCTCACAGTGGTTTTGCTACTAAATCTGCTACTAGTTTACTCTTAAAGGTTTCGGCATGTAAGATGTTGACAGTTTGACATGTCACTGAACTTGTAACATTTTTTCAGGCGTGGTTTATTCTGGCTGTTTGCCTAAGTGATTGTTCAAAGTTGCAATGGAACCTCCCACAGAAGGTACTTATCACCCAATTTTGAATTTACAGTAGCTGCCCCCACCCCAAAGTTATACTGTTTTGTGTCCTTAGCAACTGGTTCACCTTTGTGGCTGTTTGCACATCCTGTGGTCATATGACTGCAATTTTTGGTGTTTTTGCTGGTTTCTGAAAGTTTTCAGCAAACAGCATCCATTGGGTATAATGGATTTGTTTAATGATCGCAGCATTCACTTAACAGCCATTACAGTGTTCCTGTAATGCCTGCACAAAAATGTGTTAAAGTCGGGCCTTGTCACATGGTGTCCTGCTTAATGATTGCAAGGACTTATGATCCTAATTCTGGGCTCAATTATGGTCATAAATTGAAGACTATTTGTATCTTCAATCCTACAGTGCAGTGAAGGAAAACCCTACAAACTCTCCCCATTGACAGTGGAGTCACAAGTTCTCATCTATCCCACTGCCTGAATTCCTTCCCTTCAAGTGAAGGGATGAAGTATGGCCTGATCCACATAACTTACTGAGAAAGTTGCTTGGTTTCCATGACATAGTTAACCATAAACTATTCACTTTAACCTAATCTAGCATGTTTTTTTTTGGAGAGCATCATCCTTTTCCAAACTACTAACTTGTCTACTAAACATATCCAGGATTTTGAGTTGACCCTAATTGCTAAAATTTAAAAAAAATGATAATGAAACTATTTAGCATTTAATGTTCAAAGCAATTTACATACAAATAACTTCTCGGATCCCCCCCCCAACATCCCTGTGAGGTGGGGCACTTCTAAAGCCTATATTGGATCAAACCAATTACATTAAAAAAAAAACATATGCAAACAATTGGCTGTACAAATCTCTTAAAACTATAGAATTCGATACTGCAACCAATGTATTTTTCAGTATTATTGTTCCCATAGTGAGGAAGTAGGAAGGCTTTGGAAAAGAGATGAAGTGATGCTACAGCTAACTCTCTGGTTCATACTGGTGGTGAGATTTTACCAGGAACTTTCTGAGACTCATCTCATGCATCCTTCACATGTGACCATTACACACCAATGATAGGGAACCTCTTGGCCTCCTGATTTGAAATTTCCAGCATCATTCCTCATTAGCTACAAAACAGTGGTTCAGCAATATGTAAAATGCTCCTGTATAACAGTACCTCTAACCCATATTGGAAATGTGAAAAACATGAAGGGTCATTTTGCCATGCATGGCAGACTTGTGAAAAACGAACAAACAAAAAAAAATATGTATAATGATATAAAAAATTTTAAAGCCTAATATTCAAATGAAACAAGTTGGAAAAATACTGCCATACCCATAATGAAGAAATGGATTGTGAAAATGGCAGAATTGGTGGTAATGACAAAACTGAACTGTTTGATCAGGATAAAACAAATATTTTTATAAAAGACTGGAACAGGGACTTTATGCTGAAAATAGGGAAAAAAAAACAATTTTTGGATTTGCTGATTAAAAAGTGTTGAATATTTATAAAAATAATATAAAGGTGGGATAAAAATAAATACAGGAAGAGAATCATGTAAAATAATTTTAAAGAGGAAATAAACACAATAAGTTTGTAATCGGAAGTGATTGCTTCTTTATATATTTTTCTTTTTTTCTGTTTGTACTATCTTTCATGCTTTTATCTTGTCTTTTTTGTTGGTCTCTCATTGTATTATTATATTTATCTTTTAATCATGTGAAAAGTGCTAATAAAAATTATAAATATATAAAATAAAGGGGGCAAGTTCTTTATAATAATAATATATCAAAAGGAAAGCAAAGTTTAAGTGCCAAAATCTGTCCTCTAATTTCGACAAAGCTTCCTTCTCCTGGAGAAAGAGTCTTCTCTTTTTCTGCCTCATTCTATCTGCCTCATATACCAGGGATTTATTATTTTTTGGGGGTGGGGAGATTATTATTTTTAGTGTAAATATTTTAGCACTGATGAAGTTACCTAGTTTGGTAATGAAATGTCTGCAAGAAAACCACCACGCTCAGAGAGCACCAAGGACCTCACAGTTCAATCTCGAGCTACAAATATTCTATCAGTGTAATTAAATTTATAAAGAGGCAGTCAGTAGTCCTTTCTGTCCCCTATTATCTGTATCTGCATCATTCCACAGCATCTTTGACAACCCCTTCTTCTTAATCTGAAAAAGCTCTATGGAAGGAGTTTTCTTTGGCAGTCTTTGTCTGATTTAACCTTCACCGATATAATTGAAGGCTGGGATACCAGAGAGTGGGAGATATGACTGTGGAATGAAAGGTAGAGCACACACAAGTACCTCTCAGGCACTTTACTACTAAGGTAAATATAAAGACACAGCACCACAGCCATGAGAAACCTACAAAATGTTCTTCTCCCTTAGAAAAAGATCTGAAAGCCATTTCTCTCCCATCAAACAAAATAAAAATGATTGGGGGAAATGGATAAGATGTTTTCATCGTAGAAATAATTGGTCTACTTCAAAACTTATGGGAGAGCAATCAAAGTTCACTTTGCTACTGAGGTATTCAGTATGGAGGTTCAAAGGAAGTTTTTCTAAGCACTGTCCTGACTGTGTAGCTTTTCCATAAGACCCATTTCCCTCCTCCAGAACTCTTCCTGTGCTTTGTGGTACATGCCCTTCATTTGCTATTTAAGGATGTAAAATCAGACAAATGAAAAAGTTAATACAAATCTGATTCACGCCAAGAACCTTTCAAATTATTTTAGTCCCACCACCTTTCAGCCATTCCTTCTTCATCTTTCCTATCCAGGTAGCCTCATTGTTCCTTTCCCAGTAACACACGTCATCCCAGCTGCTTGCTTGAAAGGAATGTAATTTTCTATTATGTTACAATTAAAGACATGCTACATTCATGTTTGTGTGTATATATGTGTTAGGATTAGAGAGCCTGTCAGTTTGCACAAAGGCCTTGTTTTAAATCTTTGTAGCCTTGTAGCAAACTGAGTCCTCATGTGAGGGAAGCAGAAGCATTACTATATGCATAAAAAGATGGAGAGTTAAATTCTATTTTAATTCTGTAGCACTCATGCCTCACCCTATTCTCCCTCTTCTTTTGCCTTATCCATGCATTGACCATCCTGCAGGAGGAAAGATCATCTTGAATCTTCCCCAAGTACACCAATTGGACAGGGAGTTTTTGTGGGTTTTACACAGTGGGAATCAGAGCAATCCAGTCATGTTCATAATCTCATGCTGGCAGGGTCCGTTATAGCACGATGGGTGGAAAACCTCGCTAGCTCTTGCTCTCCTGTTCTTCAGACCCATCTTGCTCCAATTCTTCCTCATCTGACTGCACCACAGGAGTCTCAGCTCCTTCTTCACTTGTGTCCAGGCTATTCAGGTCTGTAGAGGCAGATGATGTGGACGAAATTCGTGATTTGACCTCAACTGTATTGGGCACTTGCAGAGAAATATCTTCCTGGAAGGGGTTAGAATCTGGCAAAGGAGATGGACAAAAAGAAAAGAAGGAAGACATTAATTAGATGATTAGCACCTGGTTCATCCTGTCCCATAATATACTGGTATCAGCCTTCAGGGATAAGCGGATCTACTACACCAGGTTTAGTTTTTACTTTACAGCTACTGTGTATTGCAGTTGCTTGACCAAACTTGAGAACCCTGCATTGCTTGAATGTTGGTGCACATTTCTGTAAACATACATACTTCTTTTGTCATATTACCCTCCTGCATCCATTATCAGCTAATAATATCCCAGTATATTTTATTCTTTCTTTTCATGAATATCTACATCTTTGTGCAGACCTTTCCCTTAACAACTTACAGACAAATTTGTTGATAAACTTTATGGTAAAATTTAGGAAAGTGCAAGTTTTGAATAACAAACTTTTTGTATACTGCTTTAAAATGCAAAATTATGCACTGAAATCTAAATTATAATTATTTTTCCATTTTTGCAAATGCATATATTCATGAAGACACAAAATTAATCTAAATTCTTGGTCAAATGCTACCACTTCGTTTTGCAGAAAGTACAGTAGGAAATTATAAGTATTGCTGCAGTTTTTCAAAGATATGCACTGCTTTTTGAAATCAGTTAACAGACAGACGCACACCAGGCTATTAATAGAAAATGCAAAATGCACTAAATTTTATTATTGCATCACCAGAGTTGAACAAAGTAATACGTCGTACTACTGTTCTGGACTTAAATATGTTGCATGTAAATCACTCCCAAAGCTATAGTAAGGACAAGAAAAATGCCATTTTAGGTCAGAGGAGTTTAAACTTCATTTCTTCTGGGAAGCATTTATTCAATGATCAATCCTGCTCCAAACAAACAGACAAACAAACAAAACCTTGCAGATTGCCTAGAATTCAATGCCCCCTGACAGTTACACGCTGTAGGGAATATTATGAGCTCATTGCACTACATACATATGTGCAGACAAGCTACACAGTTCCACAGACTGAACTGATCTTTCCTTGCAGTCACCCTGCAGATAATAAGTGGTGGATGAGAATCCCTTTTCTCTAGTTCTGCATAACCCTTCACTGTGCCAGAAGAATCCATCATAAGCAGCCTTTTCAGGCATTTTGTCAAGCCTGACCTAATTTTAAAATGTTATAAACATGTACATCTTTGGATATATTCTGCACAGTTTAGAATACAAATCACAAAATGTAATCTGAGAGGCAACAGTGAGACAGCTTCCCTTAATGCTTAACATTAAACATTCTGTGGTGGTCCAAAAGAGGGGACCAGTTTGATGAAAGGTATGACTACCCCTTGCTTAGCAGTTTAATTGTATGGTTTGAATTGTGCTGATGCATTTTTATTTTATGATGTTTATTATGGCACGGGTTCAGTCAGCCTAAGTTCATGAAATGCCGTAGTATGGATGCCAACTAGAGAAAAAGATGTGACTTGGATATAATAATGCTCTTGTAAGACTGCAGCATCAATACTTCACCTCCTATTTGTTATAAAAAATTATCAGCTCTGTAGGACCTTGCTTTAAGATGGAAGATAAGGAAAACGTCTGTCAGCTCCTTGCAGTGCTGCAGGAGGCCACGTCAAGAAACATACCCTGCAGGAATTCCAGGAAGGTCACTTTACTGTTGTACAGGTATTTACACAATTTTGAAAATCTGTGCAAAATCTTCACTGTCCCCTTTGAAGGTGAAAAATATCAAGGTGGAGCTAGGCTCAGTCTCTGTCCCATACTTTTCACTCTCCTGGGACTAGGCAACCATTCTCCCTCTCTCACCTATCTCTCAAGGGCAGAGCTAAATTCCTGGACAACATGTTTCTGAATCTTTTGCTCCTGGAAGAAAATTTGCAAATATGTGGGACGTACCCTGAGTGAACATTCTTGACTCCAAACAGTTTCTGCAATTGCTTGCATGACTACACCTGTGATTATTATGCGTCATTCATCTCCATTTTTACCTTGTCTACATTCTGCCTCTCTCTACACAAAAATGTACATTTCGAAGGCAGAATTATTTATTCAATAGAAGATACGGAATGTTATTAATTTCACCTCATATTTCCTGGTGAAGTGATGTAATCATGATAAGAAACATGGTCCCCAAGTTGCCATAATAGCAATAGCACTTAGCAGTAACACTTAGACTTATATACCCCTAAGCTGTTTACAGTGTCAGAATATTGCCCCCAACAACCTGGGTCCTCCTTTTACCAACCTCGGAAGAATGGAAGGATGGGCCAATCTTGAGCCTAGTGAGATTCGAACAGCCAAATTGCAGGGAGCTGGTAGTCAGCAGAAATAGCCTGCAGTACTGCATACTAACCACTGTGCCACCAGGGCTCGTAAGGTCGAGATACATCAAAGAATAACCCAGTAAGAGCCCCCCACCCCACCCCCACCCCCATAATAGTTAGGATCTAACTGGCTAATGAAACATCATGAAACATGTTCTGGAGGGCAACCTGGGCACCATTAACTGAGGCGAGAGCAGGTTAGTTCAACAAAAGCTTTTACTTGCTAACA
>JANHZT010005355.1:5226-20852 GCA_032468215.1 Stegonotus admiraltiensis
CCTTCCTTCCTTCCTTCCTTCCTTCCTTCCTTCCTTCCTTCCTTCCTTCCTTCCTTCCTTCCTTCCTTCCCCCCGTTCTTTCTCAGGTAGCAGAAAAGCAATATTTTTCAGGAAAAATTATGTAGGAAAATATGTGGAAATAATATAATGGAATAATTCTGAAAAATATCTGTCTGCACAGATGTATCTTCAGGGAACTATCACTTCTTCTCAGGAATGTCCTTGAGATTTCTGTGTCATTATATAAAGCATGAATGTTGAAAAAAGAGTATTCTTTGGAACGGTCTTTGATATACCACCAGACACACATTAAAGACACCTTTAGTTCTGATATAAGGTTTAAGCACAGTACTATAGTATCTTACATATTAGTATGTGTGTGGGTGTGCACCTTTAAGAATGTCCAATGTAACAATATATTTTGCTACAGAAGAGGATGGAATTTCTTCAATGGATTTCTGTTGTGTACTCAAGTTAGGAATTATTTTTAAAATATACAACTCCTCATGAGTTTTAGAGAGGCAGAATTGGAAGCAGAAAGAAAGGGCAAGAAGACAAAGCTTACACCTTTTAGTCACATCTTTAAAGAAGACTTTGGTCTGCTCACTTCCAATTTTGCCATAAATTCAGCAGAATAATAGGAAGAAAATAGGAGGAGACATTTACCATTAAATAAAGCCAATTTACAGAAAGAGGGGAAAAAATACTTATCTCTTCAGAATCTTGATGCCAAATTCACATATTGTGTGCTTGTTAGGACTAATTTATTAATATTTATTTATTAATAAAATTTTTATACCCCCCTTCTCCTGAAGGACTCAGCCAAAAATAGAAACAAAACACATAAATTTAAAACAGTTTTAAAAAGTATTAAAAAATTTAACCCACTTCATTAAAACCAAACAATATATTTAAACTTAAACTTAAACTTAGAATTAATCTTGGTATTTAGGCCAGAAATGTGACATTTCTCTTGAGAAGACCTAGTTGTTTCAGTAGAATTCTATTCAACTGCTCCACTATACCTAATGAAATTAGATCAACAGCAAAATCCTAGACATGCCTACTAAAAAATAAATCCTATGTTATTCAGTGGGTTGTGTTAACAGGTAAGTGTATAGAGCCAAACTGTACTAAAACAGTGCATGTTTTAGCAAAAGTTACAAACTGATGGTCAAAATATGTTGATATCTGGAATCCATGTCATCTTTTTAAAAACTGTCAATGTTTGTTACTTATTGGAATGACAAAACTAAAGACATACCCTAGCTTGTTTGTAAATGTAAATTTTAGAATGAGAGTGTAATATTTTGCATAATAGTATAATCAATGCTCTAAAAACTGTTGAAAATTTTGAAATATAATGCAATATAAAGCTATGATATTTCATCAATATAAATAATAGTAGTAGTAATATGCTTTGGTAATGGATTATTATAATAGACTGGAGTGCTCACAAAACAAACTTGAAAGTATCTTCTAAATATATTTATTTATTTACAGAATATATTTCAAATCATGATCATCATTATTACATTATATGCTTCTAAATGTGTCAGAATACTATAAGCTTTATTTTAAAAGCCCTGTGTATGATTGCATTACAAAGATATGCATTAATTGATAGCCAGAAGGAAAAGCTGAACTAAAGCTGATAGTTTAGGAAATTCTCTCCTGGCTTAGTTCTAAATCCATTATATTTTTATATTTTTTAAAAAATTGCTCTTTGATTTGATCCCTGAATTAAGGCATAGAGGTTGCTTGTTATTTAATATGCTTCATAACATTAAAGAATTAAAAGCATACCAGATGATACCCATCAATCTTACACTGAAAATCCAACCTTGCTTAAAATATTATTTTCACCTTCCCAAACCAAGTACACAGTACAAAAAGTGTCTGTAATTGTAACTCTCCAACAGCAATAGGAAAAAGAACTTTGCCATGTCCTGAAATTTGCACTTCAGCATCACAAGCTAAAGTGTGCATTGTTAATTAACAAATGAGGGAACTCTTCAGTATCAATTTATTAGTTTCACAGATGTAGAATATCAATGAAAGTTGCATTACATTAAGAAAAAATATATTTTTCTGTGAAAAAGTCATTGAAGTATTTAGAAACTACTTCTGAAGAAGTAGTTCAGAAGAAAAATACTTTATTATTTTTATATCAATAGCAGATAGATAAAATCACGTTATCTTTTTCAGAAATATACTACTTATTGAAGAAAATCTTCTAAACAAAATTCTGTGAGACAAAAAAGGCAAAAAAGGAGGAGGAATTGCTATGGTGAAATTGAAAAAAAAAAGCAATTAACATTTTTCAGTGTTTCTGCTGATAACTTCTCAAATAAATTGGTGCACTTGACCTAATGTCATATATGTACCCTTCCTACTGACATCTTTGTCTGTATTTTCTATATGCATTTTCATTGAAGTTAAATTGCAGTTTATATTTAAATTAGCTATGTTTGATGAAATTAGTGGATTTATTGATTTGACCTAAAATAATTTACATACCAGTTTATTTTGCTGACTTCTAAGTTTATGCATTTGCCTTTCATGAGGCACTTTTATTGTGATTAATTTAAAATGTGCTTAGGCTTTTTCTATTATTATTATTAACAGTGAAAACATACTGAAGAATGCAGAATAATACTTCTCACATGAAATTCATTATTATGGGTTTTCCTGAACTTCCAGAGCATCAGCTAACATTGTTTGCAATATTTATCATCATCTACCTTCTGACACTGGTGGAAAATTTCCTTCTGATGTGGACCATAAGTTTGAACCAGCAGCTTCGCACTCCCATGTACTTTTTCTTAGGAAATCTTTCTATTTTGGAAATTTTCTATGTCTCAGTAACAATGCCCAAATTATTCTCCATCCTGTGGTCAGGGGAGAACACAATTTCTTTCCAAGACTGCCTTGCCCAGATGTACTTTTTTCTCTCCTTAGCATCTTCTGAATGTTTTCTCTTGGCAGCAATGGCCTATGATAGATATTTGGCAATTTGCTATCCCCTTCATTATACTTCCCTTATGAATCATAGAACCTGTGTTTTCCTGACTATGGCTTCCTGGCTTAGTGGCTTCCTAGCTTCCATTCCATCTGTAGTGATGATCTCCAACTTGCAGTTCTGCCATGAAAATACCATTGGACACTTCTTCTGTGACATCTCACCTTTATTGAAGTTGTCTTGCACAGACACTTCAACCATAGAGGTTCTGGATTTTGTGGCAGCACTAGCAGTCCTTATAACATCAGTTGTGGTGACTAGCACATCTTACATCTGTATTTTTTGTACAGTTGCAAAACTTCCTTCCAGAAAAGATAAGAGCAAAGCTTTTTCCACATGTGTCTCTCACCTAACAGTTGTCTCTATGTTCTATGCCACTACTGTATTCATGTATGCCCGGCCTAAGGCCATTGGAACATTTGACTTGAACAAACCAGTGTCCATTCTCTACTCAGTGGTAGCTCCATTTCTCAACCCAATTATTTACAGCCTCAGGAACAGGGAAGTAAGAAAGACCTTGAGCATTGCTATAAATCAAGTGGTCACCTTCTCAGGATGTTTTCTAACAAAAAGATTGAAGCCATTGTAAAACTGATAAAGCCATTGTCAAACTGATGTGTGTCACAGTTGAATATCTTTTGCAACAAGCATTCCTTACACTGCCACCAAAATTGACTTACCAAGTTGTATAATTCCAAATATTTTACAATCTGAGCAGTTTGTTTTGCTTCAACAGATGCATGCCAATTTTCAACTGAAAAGGCGATTTGAATGTTTTCTTTGTTATGGTGTGTAACAATAATTTTGGAAAACAGGAGGACAACCTGCAGACTAGATAACAGCCTTTCTCCTGCCCCCCTCCCCCCGATCATTTGCACATACCATTCTATTTTTTAAGTATTTCATACACTTTGCATTAGCTAGGCTGAGGCATAAGAAATAATAAATTTGCTACAAAGTGATCTTATATTATTGGACTATTCACTACTAACTTAGGGGCTGAAGATTTTACTGAACTCCAACACTCAGAATATATATGTAGACTATATAGTCTCATTAGGCCAGTTAGTAGTCAGAGCTTCTCACTTTATGCTAGATGATTAAAGAAAGTTAGATAAAAATATTTATACATATTCCTTTGTTTGACTTGACTATTGTCAAGAACATATTTTGTATTGATAACTTATATTTGATATTTCTAAAACTGTTTATCTCATATTCCTCTGATAACATTTTAAAATAACGATTTAAAAAACTACAAGACTCAGAGGAATACAATTTTATTTTCCATGCCATAGTCTAATTGCTAATCTTAAAACAAAGCCACAATGTTGCAAGGAAGAATTCATATCATTTAATAGAATTATGCACACCTCTTTAAAAAAACAACAACATTAGAGCCAAAGGATATCATTGTTTATTGAGCTATATAAAATGACTGCATAAATTTCAATTTTGAATAGAGAACAGATTTGCAACAAGTTCTATTAAGCAAATTAATAAAAGTTTCATAGCTAATCCATACCACCTAAAAAAAAAAACCTGTCATGAAAAATTAAGCATATCATTTAGAAAAATAAGGCTTTGTTCAGAAGCCCTAACAAATTACTCAAGTTTTGTACTGGGATTTCTGAGAGAGCTTGTTTTATGTAGCAATTAAGATGTCAGGCTGGAAATTGTGAGCCAGTGAGTTCTATTCCTACCTTAGTTACAAAGCCACCTGGGTGATTTTGGGCTAGTCACTTTCTCTCTGCCCTAGGAAAAAGCAATGAAACTTCAGGAACTTGCCAGATAGTCACCAAGAGTCAACACTAACTTGAAGACACTAACTAACTAACCAACCAACCAACCAACCAACCACATACCAACATACATACATACATACATACATACATACATACATACATACATCTGAAGTTCTATTGTTTCTAAAATATTGTGATTTAATACTTCTATAATTGAAACTTTACATATAAATTTGTGAAATAAAATCAAATTCAGAAAGATTTGGTTACTTTTCTTCTAAGTTTAAATTGTAGACCACTTTTGACATTTAAAGACATTTTAGTGGAATAAGATGTACCACTGTTACATTAATCTATTGGATTAATCCATTCTTTGTTCAAGAGAAATCCTCTACTACCACCTGGTGGGTCCAATAACAAGTATCTCAAATGCTTAATGCAGATAGTAGATTTAATGATGATTTGTTCACTGAATGAAGGTGTTTACAACCATGCTGAAAGTTATGACCATTGCAGCAATTTGGAATAGTAGGATTCCAGAACATCATGAGAATGAAACCTGTTCTCATAATGTTTGGGAAGTCTTCTTCTCCAAATTGGAGAAGAAGGCTTTTGAAGATTCATGAAAAAGGAACCCATTTGGAGAAAGGCATAAAGTTGCCTCAGTCAGAAGGACACATCTTGCATTGGCTGGGTTTGCTTGTCAGCAGCTGGATAAAAATGCTAAAGGTAAATGAGATATTTTGTATGCATTGGACGAGGTGGGCAGCTGAAGCTTTCATGGGCAACTTTATACCTCACTGCATTAGCCCTCTAACTCAATATTCCCTGAAGCACCCTGTGCTCCTTCTCTAGCACATTAAAATAGTGAAATAATACAACAATAGATGGTTTCATTATAAAATCACAGATATAATCTAAAACAGTGGTTCTCAACCTTCCTAATGCTGCGACCCTTTAATACAGTTCCTCATGTTGTGGTGACCCCCAACCATATAATTATTCCTAAGACTATTGAAAATATGTGTTTTCTGATGGTCTTAGGCGACCCTTGTGAAAGAGTTGTTCGATCCCCAAAGTGGTCCCGACCCACAGGTTGAGAACCACTGATCTAAAATATCATATCAGTCTAATTGAAAAAAAAATCAAATTATTTTTAAAAGTAATCTACTTTCTGGATGTTCTTCAAGGAAGAGCTCTCTGTGTATGGTGGGAGAGGGAAGTATGATGAAAGTAGAGTTGCCTTATTGTGACATGACCTTTGGCATTTTTTATATATGCTTAATGATAGTTTGGCATTGCCTTTGATGCTGAAAACCTTGTCTAGTTAAAGAACATTCCCACTGATTGTGTGATAAAATAATCTAAATAAGAGGTAGTCAACTCATGGGTAAAGGCCAGTTCAAAACTCTCCAAGAAGGAATGTGATTGGTATATCACAAACATACAGTATTTATAGCCAGTTTAGTGTAGTGGTTAAGTTGCTGGCCTAGAAACCGGAGATTATGAGTTCTAGTCCTGCCTTAGGCATGAAAGATGGCTGGGTGACTTTGGGTCAGTCACTATTTCTCAGTCCAGCCCACTTCACAGGATAAGGAAGAAATATTATGTATCTTCACTATCTTGAGTTATTTATATGAATGAATGAATGAATGAAATGAAATGAATGAATGAATGAATGAATGAATGAATGCAGTAATTGCCTTACTTGCTATCATGTGAATTCAAGAGCAATAAAAGTAAAATATCTAACCCAAATGGGAGGGGGGCATTTTATCACTATTAACCAGGTGAAAAAAATGTAATCAACATATTAAATTGTGACTGTAGCATTTGGGTCTTTCCTGTACATTTGTGTAAATCACTTTGGACATTTATGGACTAGGATGATTGATTATCCTGGTAATATATCTAACATAATTGAAGTATGGCATGCTGGGCCAGATATTCTAGGCCAAATATGGCATCTCAGACAAATAAACATGACTGAGACCATATTTTTTGCAAGATATTCCTAATATTTCAGAAAGCACAGGACCTGAGCAGATTGATTACCTAGCTAATTACTTAGGAAAGGGATTCTAGCTGACTTATCACATCACTAGTGTAAATGAACCCAATAGGCTGCATTCCTAAGTACCAAAAATTGCAAAAGCAGACCAACTAGTTTGATCATAGACACAAAAATAATGGAACACCTTTTTAAAAGGAGAATGTTGATAAAATGACTGTCATTAAACAACAACAACAAAAAAAGCATACAGGAGCTGCCAGCCTATGGTCTCCACATTTATTTGCTGTAAAAGTAGAAGAGATCTGTGTTAGTAAGTAAGCCTATTTATCTTTTATCAGAACCATTTTTTTAAAAATAATACGTAATAATCTCTTTAAAAGTTATTGTCATTCAATTGATATTTCATTTAGTGAGTGTATATATGTGTTTGTGTACAGACACTTTTTTTTCTTATTCCAATATTATTTAGATTAGTGTTTTCTATTTGTTATGATAGAGGTAAATTCTTTTGTATGTAATTTTTGAATGACAGGGAAGTTATCTTCCTCATCTTCATTATTACCAATTTAAAACACAATGTCCTTTCCCATCTACTTTACCAATAACTAATAGATGGTTGAAATGTAGCTTGCCTCTTCTTCCTAACATTTGTACAGATTTATGAATATATTTGTACAATGTGCATTATTATAAATACATTTTCATTTCAAGATCAGATAATGATTCTCAAAATCTTAATCTCTGTTTTGTATTCAAATCTAGTCACATTTGGCAAGAGATATTTTGTTTAGCTGTTAAAAGGGGATATAATCTAGAGTGGTCAATGTCCTACATCCATACTCAGTTCATCACTTTCCCCTCCTCCCCTATGTATGTCCCAATAAGTTTTCCTCTCACACAACTCCTGAAAATCATAGGCATAATTATGAACAACACTTTCGGTGAATTATGTAAATTTGAGCATAGGCTAAAATATATATTTTTAAAAATATCTGACTCTAAAGGAAAATGTGTGGTATTACCCCACCTATTTTACATCACCCTCACTGATTAAAAACATTTTAAAAATTGTGACTTTGTTCCTGCAGGTGTGAGACAGAGCCCAACTCATTTAGAATTATCATATCTCTCCAAGGGTATTCCCTACACACAAAAGGTTTTCTACCCCCTATTTAGGCTACAGTGTTATTGATGTTGTCATTAACCAACAATAAATTATTAAGCTTAATTTTCTGCCATGTCTATCACTGAGGATAAAAGTTAGATTTGAAAAAGACGAAGAAGGCAATCATATTTGTTTTACATTCTGAATCACTATTTATTGTTATGAAATGCCTTGGAAGCATATTTGTGAATATACACCAGGTATTGGATAAAAATAAAGTGAAGAATTCTAGCAATATCTGGCCAAGATGTAACAGGATACGTTCTCATGAAAAGCATCAGGAAGGCTTCATGGCCTTTGAAATTTTATTCTTATTGATTCAGTGTTTGGCCATGCAGATACAATTGTGCTCAGAAGTATGGTGTCAGTAAATTAATTTGCACACAACTCAAACATATGAGCACTGAAAGTGAAATCACATATATAAAGTAATTTAGTTGATTGACCACTTCTTTAATAATTTCTTTGGCATGGAAGCATCTTAAGATAACACAAAAGCAGTATGTATAGTTATTGCATTTTTTTCATAGCAATATGATTTGAATTGTAAAGAACAAAACTTTACAATTAGTCACACAGGGACAGCTGTCAAAGTGTTAATGTGATCAACCGTCCCATATGAGTTTCTTGTAAATGGCTTGCTCTCTAATAAATCCTTGTGAGGTTTTCTACATCAGGTTACAATAATAAGTCCCAATGTGACCAATTCGACTTTGCTTTGTGATCTAGGAACTTGAAGCTTTTCAGTAATCTCTCAAGACTGGCAATTAATGTAGAGAATAAAGTTTCAGGAACTCTAATAAGGTCTTTAGGGAATTGTTAACAAAGCGACTTTCTCTTACGGCAAAATGTAACTTTTAAAATGACGAACCATTTCAATGCACCTTGAAAAGAAATATAAAAAATGGCACTGAAAATTAAAATAAGGAATTATATATTTAAAAATAAAAATGAATTGCTATCTATGTGTATTTAATTCTGGTGATATTCTGGTGATAGCTTGTTTAGAAATACCACCAGGCAATTTAGCAATTAACTCACATTGATTTTTTTTTCTCCTTTATTCCTGAGCCACAACAAAAACAATATGTTCTTCAGGGTTATACAGTACGTGTGGCCAAAATTAAATCTGGAGAAAACCAAACATGACCCTTTGGCCTTGAATACATGTATTCTGTGTCCATTCCACTGTGAATGCAGTTTGGTCTGAGCTTTCTCTATTTGAATGTAAGACTAAAGCAATGTCAGCAAGTTTTACCTTTGTATCTAAGAATGCCAAAAATACTAGATGGAGGCAGATTAAATTTAACAGCTCCCACTTAGCATTTCTACCAGCTTCAGAGCATGTACAAAATGAGCTTTGCTGATATTTGTAAATCTTCAGATCAACCAGCAGAATGGAAACTGAACACATATATTCAGATGATAGCTCCATTTCTTACCATTTTACACAACTGGAAGGGAGTTACTACCTTATCCACAGAATTCTCTTTAAAAATAATTTCAGATGTGAAATGCAAGAATTATTGATAGGGCTGTGCAGAGACTGTAATCATATTGGAAGCAACACAAATTATTGTATATTGTGCAATTAGTAAACAATTGCAACTAATTTCAGTTTAGAGACATGTTATTGCTGGATCTTTCCTTCCTCTATCCTTGCAGAAAGTGAGAAGACCTAAATACCAGTAGGGGTCCTGGCCCTTTTTAATATTGCATTTCAATATATTCATTTGTTCAAATTTATCTAGAGGAAGTCCATACAGACAAATTCAACCCAAAACCTTTTATGGGTCTTCCTGCAATCCACCAGCATGTCATGATTGTACTGGGGCTTATTGATTTCCAATCTGAAGAGTAAAGTCTAGTTATTCCCTGATCTCTTACCATTGTATGACATGCAAACCTTAGAAACCACTGCTCTTAATCTGACATTCAATCAGATCTTCATAATACATATCCATTTTAAATATTATAATTATTAGAAAATTGAAAATACTATGACTGAAAATCCAGCAAGTGTCAAGTTTAAAACTATGTATACTGTATGCACCTTATGTTTACATGCTCTTTATGAATGACAGAAAACACACCTTTCTAGCTATGAAAATTATGGGATAGATTCTAGCAGGTAAGTCAGGATGCCAGGAATAGTAAGAAGAAGGTAAAACACTGCTAGATAAAATATTGATCATCTAATAGTAATGAGATATGTGGCCAGCTGGAGGCAGTGGTCAGACAAACTTGGTAAAACAGTTCTTAATTTTACAAATTATCAGATGTGTAAGATGTTACAGCCAGAATGAGTTAATTAATTGAAAGTAGTAGATAAATATCCTTTTGAGGTTTGCAAGCTGGCTGGAAGCCCAGAACTATTCTGTAGGGCTCAGGAAACCAAAGGCAAGCTTAGCAACCCAGGTGAAACAATAATAGGATCTACTGAGAATTATTAGCAATTAAAAGTATATGAGAAAATATAACTGGTAATGATCCCAATGTGGGTGATTAAAAAAAGAAAATCGATTCCACTAATTGATCTTAGATGTAAGTTGCCACAGATGAATACTTAGAAGACAAAAATGAATGGTTTGGATGTCAGATCATTTATTACTTTTTCTCATGTGTAATAATACTACCATAATAAAATTCCATTAGATGTCCATTCAGTGATGGAATGTTTGTATCCCACCCATGAAAGCATATTCACATGTTTTACATTTGAAGTTTACTATAAAAAATATTAAAGAAAACAGTCTTTGTTGTGAAGCACTGCAACTGTTATGTGTGTGTCTTTGCTAAGTAATAATCTACATAAATTTTACAAGTTGGTTATATTATTGCTCAAGTTTCAGTCATATAGCCAATGGCTTATTGAAGTCTCATTCATTTCACTTCATACACACACAGAGAGAGAAATACAGCCATATATGCATAAATATAAAGAACTAGAAATAAAACACTGTTAAATGTTTTTCTTATGGTTTCAATCATTCATTCTGCATTTTCCTTTAAATATTATCATGAAATGATGTGTAAAAGATACTGTGTTTGGTATATATTTATTCATTTAAAATATTTATATGACCACTTGTATTATAAACTACAACTCATAAAACAATAAACATGGTTAAAAGCAAATAACAAATACCCACAACCATTTCTGAGGGGAATGGGTTATTTAAAAATAGGATGGATGGATGGATGGATGGATGGATGGATGGATGGATGGATCAATCAATCAATCAATCAATCAATCTGATCTTTTGGAGCAATACTACTGCACATTAAAATACTATTTGCTGGACTCCAGTTTCATTATATCCCAACACATGTGAAAGCAGTCAGCTCTTTGAGACCTTCAGAAGGTAAAAAAGGCAGGACCCTGCTGGATCTCTGGGGAAAGGGTGTTTCACAAGATAGGGGCAACGACAGAAAAGACAAGATTTCTAGAACACACTGAATGGCAACATTTAATAGAAATCACTTGGAATGTCCACAGTCGGTCGCAGCTGGTGGGACAGGCAGCGCATGCACAGAAGCATTTTGATGACATCAGGGTCAGTGGGCAGAGCCTCCCACCGATTTTACTACCGGTTCTATAGAACTGGGATAGCATTAGTTGACCAGCTGTGAGACAATATGTATCTACAACAGCAGAGGGGATGACATTTTGCAACATAGAGCTTTCTGAGTGAGAAACCTGGATTAAGAAATTGCACAGGCCACAAATGGATGGTCTAGGGACAAAAAGGTTCAGGGTAGCTACAGACTAGAATCTCTCTGGATATATCAAATAGCTTAAAAGTTATAGCACTTTAGTTTGCTAAGATTCATTTGGTGTAAGGAAATAAAGGATTTAACTCAGTTGGATTTTGCTGTGTCATCTCTGTGCTTGGGATTGACATCAATCTTGCCAAACTAAAAAAACAAAACAAAAAACCATAAGGAACCTGTGGAAAGTGGTATAGTGTTTGTATTTGTGTGTGAGAGAGATCTCAGGGAACCATGGAAACAAGGCAAGGGATGCATACATACGTGCAAACATGAGTAGGCCAATAAAAGATGACATAAGATGTGTGCAAGTAAAGGGAAAGCAAGAGCACAGTGCATAAGAGAGAAGGAAGTCTGTGGACAGCGGGAGATTTACCCCAGCAACTGGTGACCTTCCTTGACGTCTTTCCATTGACTTTGCTTATGGAAAACCATAAGGGACAGTTGCAGATAGTGAGCACATTATGATTGTAGGACACTGCAACTGGTTATAAAGTGACGTGTCTGCCAGGCACCTGAATTTTGTTTATGTGAACAAAGGGACACCGCAATGGCCCAACTTTTAAATACTAGTCATAAATCCCTTCATTCAGCAATGCTGTAATTCAAATTGTTCACAACAAATGGTCATAACCTCTGTGCTACATAATATAATTTAAAATAAGAAAGAGCAGGTTCTTTATTTAGGAAACAAATTCAGAAGTATAAAATAGGGATTAACTAGAAAAGGTGTATATTGTAATTGAGCATTTACAATTTTCTTTTACTGTTGGTGACTACATTGGTAGTCACACCTAAAGAGAGCTGTCTGCAACTTCAGCATCATTGTTCATTCTAACCATAAGTTGTCGTTTATTCATTTTTTTTTATATTTAATAATTGACACATTTTTTTCACTGTGCCTTCTTTCATTACTATCAGAGCAGTGTCATAAATGTAACATGGATTATGTTTCTTCCCCAATTTTTTCTCTTCTTGTAATACAGTCTCCTTCAATATAAATTCACCGTGTACTGTACATCTTATTTATTTGCCAACCTGGAATCTGTTTGATGATTCACCATTTCCTCACCAGACTGTGGCTTCCTATTTTGTGCGTATGATTCTAATAAGGACAATTAAATGTTCTAGAGTTCCCATTTTCTTAAGAACATTGCACAGGTTTACATAGTGGATACAAATTCATTTCTATAATGATTGGAGCACATATTGAATTCTTTGGGGTATTTTACTTTGTCAAGAATGTAGACTACATCATCAGTAATCACTCTTAGACATTGGCCTGTTCTAAAGCTATCATCTTGAACATTTTTTTCATGCTATTGTGTTCATCTTCAGTTTGCCACCTCTTTCCAGGAAGTCATTCAACAACTAATATTAGATAAGATAATTTCATTTTTTTTTATCCAGAAGGTAACATTTCATTCAAGGTCTTGACAGGCAATTTATCTTGCACAAATTGTGGAAATAAACTTCATTTGGTTATTTTATATAAGTTCACATTTTATTCCAGTATTTATGCTAATATTTTACACGGCAGTTAAAAGTAATCTGTTTTTACAAGTTAAAATATTTAACTGATGATGAATATATGTATAGGCAGAGGTGAAGTGCACCAGTGCAACAGGGTGACATTTCCAAATACAACAACATACAAATTTGTTCAGGTTTGGTTCATTTAAATAAGTACTTTAAATATGTACTGAACACTTATACTGAAAGCAATATATAATTATTGTGTAATTAAGTTAAATCACATTCAAAAACTACAATATATAGCAAATATGTATAACAGTAGAAAGGCATTCTTTAAAAATATCATAAAACCTATACACCATAGTAGTCCTATTCATTTAAGAGATATCAGAGTACATTTAGTATAATCAAGAAACACAATAAACCTTGCAAATTGGGGATATTCCTCATTTTCCCATTTCTGCTTCCTTTAGGTCTGTCCTTGCTTCACAGAGCATGTAGTTCTAAAGGGTGAACTACTTACAGTATATTTAAATAAATATGACTTTTTCTGGGCTTTATCACTTTGTTGATAATGCAAAAACTTCTACAGGTAGCTTTGACTTACAAAAATTTGTTTAGTGACCATTTAAAGTTACAACAGCTTTGAAAAAAGTGACTTGAGACCAGTTGTCAGAACTGTTACGGCATACTCAGATTAACAGATTAACAAAGATGGAAGGGACCTTGTAGGTTATCTAGTCCAACCCCCTGCCCATGCAGGAGTCCCTACACCATTTCCAACAGATGGCAATCCAGTCTCTTCTTGAAAGCTTCCAGTGATGAAGCTCCCACAACTTCTGAAGGCAAGATGTTCCAATGATTGATTGTTCTCACTGTCAGAAAATTCTTCATTTCTAGGTTGAATCTCTTCTTGATCAGTTTCCATCCATTATTTCTTGTCTGGCCTTTGAGTGATTTGGAAAAAAGGTTGACCGCCCTCCTCTCTGTGACAGCCCCTCAAATATTGGAACACTGCTATCATCTCCCCCCTGGTCCTTCCCTTCGCTAGACTAACCAAGCCCAGTTCCTGTAACTGTTCTTCATGTTTTAGCCTCTAGTCCCCTAATAATCTTTGTTGCTCTTCTCTGCACTCTTTCTAGAATCTCGACATATTTTTTATAGTGTGGTAACCAAAACTGGATGCAGTATTCTAGGTGTGGTCTTACTAAGGCTTTACAGAGTGGATCTTGATTTAATCCCTCTGTTAATGCAATTTAGGATTGCATTGGCTTTTTTGGCTGCCACCACACACTGTTGGCTCATATTTAATTGGTTGTCCACTAAGACTCCTAGATTCCTCTCACAGTTACTGTTATTAAGCCTGATATCACCCAGTCTATATGTGTACTTTTGTTTTTTCTTGCCTAAGTGAAAGACTTTACTTTTCTCTACATTGAATTTCATTTTGTTAGATTGGGCCCAGTTTTTAAGTCTATCAAGATCTACATCTACATCTTGAGCCTATCTTCTAGGGTGTTGGCTATTCCTGCCAGTTTAGTATCATCTGCAAATTTGGTAAGTTTGACTTAATTTAAGTCATTTATCCCCCCATTTAAGTTGCTTATGAAGATATTGAAGGGTTCTGGGCCTAAGACAGAACTTTGTCTTCCACTGCTTAATTCCCTCCATATAGATGTAGTACCATTAAGGACTACTTGTTGAGTATGGTTTGTCAGCGAGCTACAAATACCTCTGATGGTGATGCTATCTATCCCACTTTTTTTAGCTTACTAAGAATTAGATAGTGGTCTACTTTGTTGGTTGCCTTGCTGAAGTCTAAGCATACTATGTCCACAGTATTTCGCTGGTCCACTAATTTATTTATTTATTTATTTGATTTTTATACTGCCCTTCTCGAAGAGGACTCAGGGCAGTGTACAGCCAAAATAAAAGGAAGTGTACACAAAATTAAAATCAATTAAAAGATAATTAAATAATTTTGGCCCGCAATTTGGAAATACCCCAATTAAATCTAATTCAGATAAAACCGAGAGATGGGAATTTAGGCCAGTCCGGCTAGATGAAACAAATGTGTTTTAAGGCCCAAAGAAAAGTCCGAAGGTCCGGGATTATACACATCCCCAGGGGTAGTTTGTTCCAGAGAGTGGGTGCCGCCACAGAGAAGGCTCTCCCCCTGGGGGTCACCACCTGACGTTGACTGGCCAACGGCACCCGGAGGAGGCCCTCTCTGTGTGAGCGAACTGGCCTGTGGGAGGCTATTTGTGGCAGAACATGGTCTTGCAAGTAACCAGGTGCTAAGCCATGGAGCTCTTTAAAGGTAGTCACCAACACCTTGAAGCGCACCCAGAAGCGCACACAACTGGCTCACCCACAATGTAAAAACAGCTATGCTAGACCCTAAATGGCCCCTGCCACAAGCAGGAACCTCAC
>JANHZT010005356.1:34715-56901 GCA_032468215.1 Stegonotus admiraltiensis
GGAGTGGGGTGGGAATGGAGATTTTACAGTATCCTTCCCCTGCCACACCCACCAAACCACGCCCACCAAGCCATGCCCAGAGAACTGATAGTAAAAATTTTTGAATCCCACCACTGCCCCAAATCCCCCATTGTTAGTCAGTTTTAGCCTCATTTTGTAACTCTTTGAAAATGTTCAGAAAACTGAAGAAGAAAAGTATTGGAAATAAGGATTGGAAGTGAGAGCAAAGTTATTTTTCCCTTTTCTGTGTGGAATGTGGGTGATAGGATTTTTGCTGCCATAGTGGGAGATGGCACACTGATGATACTGGCATTCTCTTGAGTCAATTGGAGGAAGCACTGCCTAGTCACACAAGTTAAGACAACTGCACAACCAACTCCAAATCACTTGAAATTTATTGGAGAGTATGCCAAGTGAAATTGCCCATAGAGATTCTTCCCCCACCACTGTCATCAGTCAACAGGATCTTTACAACATGAGTTAAGAAATCAAGGCCTATTTACATGCTATCAGCCTTGGTATGTCTATAAGAATTCGGGAGGGGAAAGTATTATTACCTTAGGCTTCCTGTGATGGTAATTTCAGGACTTTTTTTGTTGATTATGTCTAAGATAAAAGCAACTGCTTTCTTTTCTTGATTAGAGGAATCGGTAATCCTAAGGTTGGTGCCAAAATCAATGTTGAAGCCAGGGGCCTGGAAGTCACTGGTAAAGATTTTTCTGCCTCGGTTGAATGTAAAGATGATTTTGGCTTCACTTTCTTTTACACCTGAAACATACAATGGTAATTGATGATTACAAATGCGGTCCATTAAAGTAAATGGTCAACATCAATGCAGTTCAAAATGTCTTTCAGTTCAAATATTAAATTATTTAAATCTTTGTTTGGAAAGTTTTCCCTCGGCATATCATTGTTGGTAGATGTTGGATTTGTGTTGATTTGATAAAAATTGCTTAAAAATTCCTGCATCCTGACCTTCTAAGATTTTTGGGCAAGAAACTAGTGATTTTGCACTAGTTTTTTCTCAGAAAAGAGATTTATTATTATGCAAATCTTTGAAAGATGTTCCATTACTGTACAACAAATTGCACAGCTTCTTACCTTTGGCTTGAGCAATGAATTTTAAAGTGTCTACCAAGTCTTTGCCCTCTTTGTTTAGTTCGTAATTTGCACTTGCAATGTATTCCTTTACTTTTCCTGTTGGTTGTAGTTCAATTTCAAACCTAAATATGTTAAAGTGAGAAGACAATATCTCATTGTGAATATTTAAATGGAATAACAGCCAAGATAGAAAAGAATTACCATTGCAAATCCCTCATGGCCCATAGGTTGGGTACCTCTGATCTAATAGACATCATGTGAAAGCTATTATGACTTTGAAAATTTAACAATATTATGTTCACTTTGATCTATCAATAATTATGGTATGTGGTATATTCTTGTTTCCCACCTCACCTTCTCCTTTTCTCCATTGTATTTTAGTTGCCATTCTAATGCTGTACTCTCAACTTCACACGCCTATGGTTTTGCATGTGGAACGTACATACATGATTAAAGGCAAAGTTCTACATTGCTGACACTCTTGGGATAAGGCAATACAGCATCAATTGCTATTAGTTATCCATACAAATTATCACATTAAAACAACTCTAAAGATGTTTGCAGTAAAGAGCAGTACCATAAAATATAAAGATACAGAATAGATTATAAAATATTGGGTGTCAGGATAGTCTGTCCTGAGGTTATAGTACCATGGAAATGTAAAAAAAAATTATGATGGACAAATAATTCAACATCTCAAAGAATTCATTACAAACAGATTCCTGGCTTTCAGGATGGTGAAGAGGGGCTTAATTTTCGGAGCCAATAAAGCAGCACACTAGTGCAACGAAAGTACAACACCTCACAAAGACCCATTTTCCATTAATACCAGGAAGGAAAAAAGTACGCAAAGCAGACTACTATCTGAACGTGTGCATGTTTTATACAGTTCTACGATTTTTCTATTTTTGCTGAAGGGTTTGTATTTGGCCTGAAATATCAAAGAATCAAAGAGGAGTGGATGATTCATTCAAAGAAAGACCAATGGGTTATCTTACCGGGTTTCTCCTGTCAGCGGATAATAAGGTGCTGCATTTGTAGAGCTAGCATTGGAATATTCTATTCTGGTACAGAATTTAAGGCCAGTAAAGAAAGGTGAGCAAGAGTTTTGTGTCACTCTGTTCTCAATCAATGGAGGGATCACTTCAGTTCGGGTTGGGGTGACCAAATGCAAGACATTGCTGTAAAAGAAAAAGGAAATCAACGGTCTTTTCTCTTTCTACTCACTCAACCAATTAGCAATTAAGACAAAGAGTTGATGATCATAAGTTAAAACATTTTGTGCAAATCTTTAATCTTGCTCTCGGAAAGTTAATTTACATTCCAATCAGGGGTGAAATCCACCAGGTTCTGACAGGTTCTGGAGAACCGGTAGCAGAAATTTTGAGTAGTTCGGAGAACCAGTAGTGGAAATTTTGAGTAGTTCTGAGAACTGGTAAATACCACCTCTGGCTGGCCCCAGAGTGGGGTGGGAATGGAGATTTGGCAGTATCCTTTCCCTGTGATGCCCACCAAGTCACACCCACCAAGCCACACCCTGCCCATCAAGCCACGCCCACAGAACCGGTAGTAAAAAAAAATTGGATTTCACCACTGATTCCAATATTGTCTTTAAGTCTGGTTTGTTTGTCTTTCAAGGGAAGACTAGAAAACAAAAACTCTAAACTGACAGACCCAGCCCGAGGTTTTCAGACTGCTTAAAAGCAGTGGTGGGATTCAAATAATTTAACAACCGGTTCTCTGCCTTAATGATTTCTTCCAACAACCAGTTTACCAAACTGCTCAGAAAGTTAACAACCGGTTCTCCCGAATTGGCTGAATCCCACCACTGCTTAAAAGTATTCTTTGGATGATAGAAAACTGCAACTTTATAGCAATTCGCAGATTAAGTTCCTTTCAAAATGTAGAGAAAGACAATGACTAGATTGGCATATCATAATTGCACCCAGGAGCTACTTTTTGTAACAGAAGACTGAAAAAATTATTGCAGAACATCTCTGTACAAAACCTGTACTGCACATTAATGTTTTATGCAGGAATAAAAATCAGCTACCAAAAAAGAAAAGTTGTTTACAGAACTGTTACAATACCTGATGCTGAAAAGCTTGATTGGGGCCTTTGGTGCAGGAAAGGTGAATTTAAGGTGTCCAGCTTTCAAGGCAACATTAGTTTCAATTCCAGATTCATGGTATATATTGGTATTCATCTGTATACCATTTCTAGCAAACTCGGGGATATTCACTCCTAAATGAGTTATGAACTCAACTGCCATTGATGGTTTGACAACCAAATCTGCTTGGATCTAGAAGATACATACAAGATACAAATATTTGTTTAATCATTCCCAAATATTTGTCATGATGTTCAAATCAGAATTAGTTCCTGATTCTCATAGTTTACTTATTGATAGCAATCCTCACCAGGATGACAGACAATGCATTTCAGATCTTGAAGTGGATTTACTAAATATTGGTATTTGCGTTTATCCAAAAGTCTGATTTGCATACATGAAAAACATTTAAACTTGAAATAAGCACATTTCAAAGTCAGTGCTGTCTTCAGCACTTTATTTATCATACAATGAAGTATTTATTTACTTCATTTCTACAGTATATACGCCTTTTCTAAAAAAAACCTCAGATCAGCTATGATTAAAATCCAAGCATAAAGATAGGCCTGAAAGGTTCTCTCGTAGCCTTCTATAGAAAATAGATCACTAATAAATAATAATAATGTGTTTTCTGCAACCTAAAAATAATAACTGAGGAGACCAGGTTTCATATCACCACCAGATGAAGTGGTGATATCCAAAGATGAAACTTATAAATTATGAGGCTCATACAAAAAAAAATGTTTTCTGAAATAACCTGGGCCTAAGTTATATATCAATGAATTTGAATAGGTTTTCTCCCCCACATAAAAGTGCTTCTCTGAATATGGAATTCCTAGATGGACTCCACAGAAAAATAGTTTGTAATGTACTTAAACTCACCTAAAGAACAAGAATTATGTACCTTCCTACATGACCATCATGATTTTGCTTGTCATGATGCAACCTTACTTCCAGTATAGGGGAAATATAGGTAGGCCATTAATGAAATTCTATACGAAGAGCTCCTCCTGATTTTAGGTAGATCGCATACCCCTATAACCCTAAGGGGAGCATTGCAAAATGTAATGATAGCCACCCATCCCCCCTGAAATTGTGGCTCTTGTTTGCACTACCGTAGTTCACCAGTTGCATCATTTCATCTATTGCATTGTAGGTTACTGAAGAAACTTCAAAATTAGCATGAAAATAAAACTCACATTCCTCTGTGAAACTTTCATTCCAACTTTTGCTCCAGGGGTGGCTATTCCAGACAAAGCTACTTGTAGCTGCAGTCCTGCACTTGTGGGCAGCTCAAATTCATTGTCCATGAAGATGTAATGAATCATGAGATCATTCTCAGCCCCCTGGGAAATGGCCTGGACGATCTGCAGACAAACACATAGAAAAACAATTGTGTTAACATTTGCAACCTTTCTAGGTAGTTTTTCTAGCTTCATGTTTTGAAAACTGAATAAAGATTCAAGGAAGATTCTGAAAAGTATGTGATTTACCTGGAAAATAACAAAAATAATTGATGGACTAGTTATATTAAGTCTTGTTCAAACATATCTCAGGATTGTAACGTGTGTCCAAATAAAAGCAAATAGGTGTTATTAGAGGAAGTTTGCTTCCCTCTGCTGGTTTTCATTTAAAAAATGTAGCTTAATATTGGGTGGGATTTGTTTACTGGGGACAGGGAGAACATGCATCGGTTTCTGTATTGAACAAGAAGTGTAACACAGAAGTAGGGAGCCTGAATATTTCCAGATAGTGTTTATTAACACTCCCAATAACATGGCTCCGAGTTTGGGAGGCTGGAAGTAAAGGTCCCTATGACCTTGCAACTGCTAAAATCTTTATGGACATCATCCCTTGCAGAGTAACTATCGCTGAATATGAATGGTTTGTATAAAGGTAAAGGTAAAGGTTCCCCTCGCACATATGTGCTAGTCGTTCCCAACTCTAGGGGGCGGTGCTTATCTCTGTTTCAAAGCCGAAGAGCCAGCACTGTCCGAAGACATTTCTGTGGTCATGTGGCCGTGAGCCTTTGGCATTTGACTCAGTGCCAAAGGCGCACGGAACGCTGTTCCTTTCCCACTAAAGGTGGTTCCTATTTTTCTACTTGCATTTTTACGTGCTTTCAAACTGCTAGGTTGGCAGAAGCTGGGACAAGTAACGGGAGCTCACCCCATTCCGTGGCACTAGGGATTCAAACCGCTGAACTGCCGACCTTTCGATTAACAAGCTCAGCATCTTAGCCACTGAGCCGCCATGTCCCTTGAATGGTTTGTATAACTACATCCTAAAAATTCCACAATAAAAAAAAATTACCTCAGTGATGATAGTGGTTTCACCTCAGTTGGGATAGAGATATATTACACCAATGAAAACCATACAGAAGAAATGTACAGAGTATTTTAAAACAACAACACCCTTTTTGCCAGCCTTTTAAAATCTTAATTGTATGATGAAAGCCAGGAAGAATATGAAATTGGTCAAAATGAATGTCTTTTTTTTAAAAAAAATCAAATATATAGAAGGGATGTGCTAATCTGGATTAGTGAGGATCAAGGAACATTAAACTTTTGTTCCTGTTATAATTCCAATCCAGAATCACTTTCCATCTGCCTTCAATTTGTACTGGAAGAAAAATTATCATTTGGGTTCCAATAAAAACTTCCTGTTCAGTTCACATAGTCCTCAATAGAAAGCAAAAAGCATAAAATCCCTTCTCATTTCAGAGTTCAGTATCCAAATCATATTCCCAGATCTGTTTTTCACTGTTTAAAAAATACATCCCAAGAAATGGAACAGTATAAGTGGCATCTCATCTAGTCTGGTTGTCAGGTTTCTACACAGTGAAAGACTACGACTTAAAAAAAAACAAAAGCTATCTTGCTTGCTCATCTTGACCAATCCAATTTTCACAAAGCAAATATTTTATTTTTAATAGGCTTGCATACCGCCTCTTCTTATCCAGCTTCTATGGAATTATAAAAGATAAAATTATAAGAGATAAAATAAAATTTAAAAAAGAAATAATTCCAGAATAAAAGCTGCTTTTATGTTATTTTTTTGGCCTCTTAGTAATTTTGTATACAACTCAGAAGGACTTCTCACTGAATTCTATTTGTCTTTTTCATGGTTAAATGGGCACGGAGAATGCAAACTTAACTGGTTAGTAGTTAATCAGACTGATTAATGAATAGGAAATAAAAAAGGAACATAGAATATACTGTTTAGTATTTGAAGACTTACTTTCTCAGGAATACTCTGCAAGGTTTTAAAGCTTTTCAGAATCACATTTCCCAGCAAGTTAATATCACTGAGTTTCAAGTAGCCCAATTCTTCTTCGAAGACTCTGAAGTAAGCTTTGACATCTGGTGTTTGCTGCTTGCTGGAGATTTCTTTAAGCAGTTTCTCAAAATTAAGCATGAGTCCTTTCATAATATCCTAAGAAAAACAAGAAGGGGAAATCCCACTATGGAATTTCTGATCTCATTTGAAGAAAGAATTTAAACCAGCTTTGAATACAAACCACATTTTCAATAAATTTTACTTAGTCTACATGTAGAAAAAGCTTTGGGCTTCAACTATTAAGCTGCAGAATTTCTCAAAGTTTTATTTTAAAAAATACTTTGAAATAAATACAGCTTGTAAAATTTGCTGGTAAATCCTTGCTGTAAAAGGGCAAAAGAATATGGGGACAGATCAAAAACGGAACACTTCAATATTTTTTAAGGAACCTCAGCTACTAAGATAAATCTTACTAACTCAAGTTCTGCTTTATGCCTGATCTTTTATTTTTACAACACATAGGAAAAGGAATATTAGAATATGAAAATGGTCCATATTATTAACAGACTCATTTGGTTAGACGTTCAATGAATCCCTTACAGCAGGACAATTCCAAATGATGCCTATTAGTGGCCTATTAGTGCTATTTCAGGGTTGCAGAAAAACCTGCAAACTCCTTTGGAAATACAAACTCAAGCATTAAATAAACTGAATTAGATATGAAGCCATACCTAATCCTAAATTTATCTACTTAAAGATAATACTGAGAAACTTGCAGTAAGTGCCTTAGCATTTGAGCCTAATAGTAGCTCAGTTATTTCAGCATTCTACTAAACTTGACCAAATACTCTACAGAGGTTCTAATTTATTTGTAAAACTTAACAGTGCAAAAACACCAAGAAAACACATACCTGCTGCCGTGTGGCATCTTTGGAATATCCAAAATAATCAAAAAGGGCTTGAGAAAACTGTTCTGGTACTTTGCCATCAATCCAGTACAAAGCTTTGGTAGCAGCGTCAGGGAAAAACCCTCCTGGACCAAACATTGCTTCAACAGTAGGCTCTAAGTTTTTCCCATCCAGTCCAATCTGGTCAAATGAAAATGAAAGTCATTTCACTTGGAAAGCCTGGGTTAACACTCAGTGGCAGTTCTGCAGGTGTTTCTTGGCCAAAATATCAGTGTAGAAAATCTTGTGGAAGATAGATTGTTCTTTCCATAGGGAAATACAAATTTTAGAGCTTTAATAGCCCCAAATTAAATGCAGTCCAGGCAAGGATTTTTTTATTTCTTGTTCAGGAAAGACATGTACTCAAGTTGTTATAACAACAAAAATCTATTGGCTAGCTTGGAATAGTTTACTTGTTAGATTTTTTAAATTGTACTTTCTTTTGGTTTGTTTTATTTACCTTATTTATAAATCTTCATTGACTTCCAGTGTTTAAGATTAAGTTGTTTCAAACAAATGAATTATGCATTTGGGGAAGAGGATATTAATTGTATTACTGTAGATTTGTGAGTGATAGTAACTAAAATTCTAAGTGTCTTGATTTCAAAGTGATTTAATTCCAGATGTTTAATTATTGGGTTGCAATGTAAATAAAGAGGATGACTTCAACTTTTTTGGAATTACAAATATAAAATTAATGACTCCCTGGTGTTGCGTTTGGTCATCACTGCATACAGACTTTGTCCTTTGATATCAAGATGCTAGCATGGTCATAATAGCAGCAGATTTAGCAATTTTATTGTTATTCTAACTGATTACTGAAACCATTAGTATATTTTGATGATGTGAAATGTACCAGCCCTATGCCCACTGGATGCAATTTTAGATAGGGTTGACTTTTAAAACTATATTCTGTTTTGAGAGCTTTTGGTTCCAACACACTATTTTAAAAACATGGTAAATAACACAATACTTTGATAACAATATTAGTAAGGGGTAGAAAAAAAATAAATAGGAAGAAAGAAGAAGAAGAAGCATTTAAAAGCTGATGTACCTCAAATATATCCAGAGGTTTCAATCCAAATAATTCTAATGTTGTTTTCAGCATGGTTTCCTTAGCTATATAGCTGCTTGAGTCAAACAGCAGATTTCCTTCCAATTTTGCTGTGAAAGGGTCCTCAGACCATGGGACAGTCACCATCTTGGAAACTTGATAATTTCGTGAAAATCTTCGGAAGTCTTTAACTGTTGGCATCTGGCTTCCTTTAAGTGCCTCCTGAATTTTTGTTCTGAGCCTGATTACAGAATGTCCAAATAAGCAAACAAAAATTTAAAAATATCCTAACAATGCTGAGGTAATTTTCAGTAATGTAAATTTACTGTATCGTTCTAAGGATCTCTTTAGCAACCAGACAGCTTCACTGATGGGAGAAAAGAAAAAGTGATCTGAAGGGGAGACCCTATAACTAAATTCTGAATTACTACTTAATTGCAGCCCTATCAATTCAATAGCTTTCTAAATAAAATCATGAGCAGAGAACAAAATATTTCATTTAACATTAGAACCCAAGTTTTTCCTAAAATTCCTTGTTACCTTCAACTAGGACAGGTTTTGTTTTTTTAAAAAAGACCTTAGATAAGTGAATATAGGAGAAGGCAATTTTGCCTTACAGTTCAGCTTAATAGCCTACTTCCCGAAGGGAGCAACTTTGCTTAAGCCTTTCCTTCTGCCTTCATCATTTTTCAATAAAAAGTTCCAGGAGCATCAAGATTGCACAGAGAATTTTGGAAAATCTTTTCATTTAGGGGCAGGTCGACTTTTGATTTGTTCAGCTCTCTTTGATATATGCCTCAATTGGTAAGAGGTGCTCTTTAGCCCCCGTACAAAGGCACTGAGGTTAATCCATTTAATTTTGGCCTCACAGAACATCCATTTATGGAATCAGGCTTTGAGTTACAGAACAGGACAGGACAGGACAGGACAGGACAGGACAGGACAGGACAGGACAGAACAGAATTCTTCATTGGCCAAGTGTGATTGGACACACAAGGAATTGTCTCCAGTGCATAAGCTCTCAACGTACATACAAACAACAAAATGGTAAGTCATAGATCATAAATCATAAGATACAAACAACAATTGATAAATCATAATATACCATTAGGAGAAGGTAATAGGGAATATGAGAGGTGAGAAATATGAGAAGATGAGAAGATGACAATGATAATAGCAATACAGCCTACTACATGGGTAGATATCTTTAGGCATAAGGCAGTGCTGTGGGAGTTAGGTGTTTAGCAGAGTGATGGCATGGGGGAAGAAACTATCTAGTTGCTTTGGAATGCAATGAGTGAAGAAGTTGAAACAGTTTATGAAGTTTATGTAGTTATTCATTAAGGTTAAAAGCATAACTTCAACTAAAACATAAACAATGAAACAGTTTCAGCAGATTTGAAAATGACTTACGGTTCATTGTAAAAATCAGTAGTATCTAGGACATTGGCAATGTGGGAAGCTACGAAATTTTTCACTTGTTCATTCTTGTCCCTCAAAGCAATTTTAATGATTTTGGAAAAATCATTGGAAGGGTATTTCATCAGCAGGAGATAAGCCGCTAAACGTTTATCAGCTGGGGAAGAGGCCTCCTGGAAGACTCTAATTAGCATTCCGCGATCCTGAAATAAAAGAAAAAATTGTAGTATTTTCCTAAGCAGCTGTGATTAGTTTAATTATGCTAGATTTGCTATGCTATGCTGGTTTAATTGCTATGGTGGAAAACATTTAGGATTTATTGCTTCACATTTAGAACTCACCAGAGCTGTGGTGGCGCAATGGGTTGGAACGCAGTATTGCAGGCTAACTCTGCCCATAGCCAGGAGTTCGATCCTGATCAATTCATGCTTGATTCATCCTTCTATCCTTCTCAGATTGTTGGGGCCAATATGCTGATTCTGTAAACCACTCAGAGAGTGCTATACAGCACTATGGAGTGGTATATAAGTCTAGGTGCTATTGCTATTGATTATCTAATCCTCCAAATGTCTATTACACAAATAAAGGAATCATAAACTACATTCTTATGGAAAATCAAAATGTTTTAAGTCCATTTTTGATATTAATATGATTAATAGAATCATATGATTTCACTTTTAATCAAAACAATACCTTGAAACTAATTGAACCAATGTATGTGAAATTTGTTCTATCTTTAGATATAAAATTTGTTTGATAGCCATCAAAAAACAGAATATTTGGAAAAGCATATTAAGTTACAAAATAGTCTGCTTTACCTCATCATTTAGTTCCATTTTTCTCAGTGCCTGAATAGCTGCTTTCTGGATGTCAAGGGATGCAACATTACTTCGAATACATAGTTTTAGGGATTGTTTCACATTGGGATTGATGTTTTCCAAAACGTTTCCCATATTGCCAATGGCCTGTGAATCACAACAGAAAATACAAGTTTAGGTTTTTTTTCTCCCCACCAAGGAATATTAATCTGCAATATTAAAAGTTGGTACTTTTACAAACAATTACCCTCAAGGTCAGGTAGGTGAGGTCCTCATTCCCTGAACATTCATTGCTGATCAAAGATGTTAGAAAGTTTGCAACATCTGTTAATTCTGGTGTAATTATTTTTTTCTGGAAGTAGAATCTGGAAGATAGGAAGAAAACTTTGAAATATCTTTCAAAATTGCAGGATAATTTAATATGTAAAATTGGTAACTGGCAGATTGAGAGTTCATCTTCTTTGCAAAGCCACTTCATGTGTCCCATTACTGTAGCTCTGTCAAATTTTAATCATGAGCTGCTATAAACTGACTTGTTTGTTTGTCACAATTAGAATATTTACCATAACAGTATATTAAAGGCAGATGTTCAATGTTAGCATCTTTTAAAGGATGTGTGTGTGTGGGGGGGGACGGGACGGGACGGGACGGGACGGGGAAAGAATGTATATGTTACCATCAATGTGTGAAATTAGGCATTTTATAGAATGGGTAGGCAATCTAAAGAATGCCAAAAGTGGTATGTCAAAATATAAAACACTTAATGGTTCACACATTTCCTAGGCATTGTATGCAATGTGAAAAGGCAAACTGTCAAAGTATAAAATACTCCAGGTAAAATGCCATTCTAGCCTTCCTCGCTGGCCAATATTGGTCTTTTTCTCTTGTTTTTTTTTTCTCAGTAAGAACATCCTGTATTTTGCATTTCTTCTTTCACTTTCATATACAACTTTTCAATAAAGGGTTAGGGTTATTATATACAACGCCTATGGCAAGTAAATCGCATATTAAAATAACTGAGACATTTCATGCTTTGTCTAAAAACGTCACACGTTCCATAGATTTCCTAGGCAATCTATACAATGCCAGTTTTACACACATTGCTGGTAACATATAAAATGTGAAAGTCATAACAATGAAAGCTCATATAACAGTTCTCGTGTCCTCAAAGGGAATAATGAACCGCTAGCCTATATTGAATGATCCCAACTTCTCATTGTTTATTTCTAAAATATATTTAAATAAGCTTATTGTGAATAACTAAAAAATATAAACAAACAAACAAGTAAATAAAATCATCTATTGCTAATGTTACTCTTTCTCACTGCCTGGATCTAATTTCTTTGTTGCACAAAATGTATATGTCAAACTAATAAGATTGACACCCAAAGACATCACATATAGTATGTTTACCCTAATTAATCACCCTCTCACAATCAATATTCTTCTCTGTGAAAATAGGAGGGTACTTTTTTATAAGATGCTCATTTTCAGTCAATTAAAATGTTAATAGCAGTTTAATTAAGCAATTCATTATTTTAACAGTTGCACTCCTAATGACAACTTTAGTGAATGTTGCATTAGCTAAATTATACTCCTAAGTAACATCTCTTCCTATCAAAAATATACTAAGTTGTTACATACCTATTCACTGAATGGCTCAAGGCATAGAAAGAAGCTCGGCTTGGATGATACTCAGCCATATTTAGAATCTCCCGTATTGTTTTAGTGCACGGAGAAGGTAGCAGTCCCAAGCTGAATGTGACTGCATCTGCTACCAGAGGGTCAATGTCGCTAGTCCTCAATATTTGAAGGATAGCTCCGAAGCATTCTGGGGTTCCACACTGAATCAGGGCCTGGATTGTGATGGCTCTATTAAAAAAAAGAAGACGTAGCAGAGGAATTACAGAGTTGATTTAAGGGCACATTGACAGTACTGCTGCATTGGCCAATGTACAGTCCGATTTGTCAGTGATATATTTCACTGCTTCTGCCGTAGAGTTTATTTTAACTGTTTTTCTATATAGATGAGCTACCAAAAGACGTGGCTTCCAATATCTCTGAAAAATTAACCAATTAGCGTGATGATTGGCCAATAGTTATGCTGAACCTTTTAGTTTTTCATGTTCTAGTTTCCCTACATATTGATGCCAAAGCATAGCATTGTTAAGAGAACTCAGAAGTCCATAAATGTTTCATCCATTCTCTAATCCACAAAAATAAACAATATAACGGTATAACTCATTTTATAGAAGAAAATCATAAGGTTGATCCCAAATTTAATGGTAGATAATACATGTAAATTGCTTTGAAATTATCTTTGCAAATGTTATTTTAAAATGGTTTTTATAGATTAATATAGATTAATTTTGATGCAAAAAGATTCAATTTTTATGTATGTTGACAGGATTATGTGTGTTAGCCAACACATTCAATAAATGAATGAGCAATCATTCAATCAATATTGAATTCAATCAATATTCAATCATTCAATCAGCATTCAATCAATTGAATAAATCCAGTTATCTGATGAAACATAAATGTTTTGAAAGAATCAAGATGTTCCAAAAAAACTTTGTCCATCAACAATATTCCAGACCACTGGAATTGGGCAGCCAATCAATTTAAATAAATAATAACCAAGTAAGTGGGAGTGGATGATTTTTTCTCTTTCACATACCCTTTGATATTGGACTTTCTCTAAACTGGAGATGAGAATATATACAGAGAAGTAGAAAATCCTTTCGCATAAGTAGATTACCAACCTAGCAATATTGAGTCTTCTATGCTCTACTAGTAAAGCCTTTGCCCACTATTCTCCTTGACCCTGACTTATATGCACCAGCATTGGCCTCAGTGTAGGTTGATTATGGCCAAGGCATACGGTCAAGGCGTACGACTGAATATCCATCGTGTGGCCTATTTATTTCCACTGCAGGGTTCTATTACAATAAGTCAACAGATGATGATGAAATACCTGGAAGTTTCCATCAACTTTGGCACCATTGGGCCAAGTGTGCTATTATGCAAGCTTCTCAGCCCAGTAACAAATCTGTAGAACAAGTTGGCTCTTTTATGGTTCTGCTGAGAGACTGACAGTTTTTTTAATTCTTGAAGACTTTTCAGAACTGCATCACCGTGCCTGAGAATTTTGGCCTCCACATTCTCCAAAGACAGTTCTCTCTTTATCAGGCCAGTAACTGGGGAAATAAAAAAAAGCATCTTTCAAAATAATACCATTACATCACTGCCAAGCTCAAAGGATAGTTGAATAACAAGTAGTTGTTTTGTGCTACTTCACGAGTTGGCTTTGTCTGAGTGGAATTGCAGGTCCTTCCAACTGTAACCACTCATGCTCCCTTAAAGATACTCCAAAAAGGTAAAGGATCCTCTGGAACGATGTGAAATATGGATGCCTCTGGTGCATACAGGGAATAAGCAAAATCTAGATCCCTAATTTTTTTCCCCACTAATGCTCAGCCAGCATGAGGTACAACGACTATTAACTTATTGCAGTACAGGTAGTTCTCAACTTATGACCACAATTGAGCCTAAAATTTCTGTTGCTAAGTGAGACATTTATTAAGTGAGTTTTTCCCCGTTTTGCAACCTTTCTTGCTGCAATTGTTAAATGAATCACTTCAGTTGTTAAGTGAATCTGGTTTCCCCATTGACTTTGCTGATCAGAAGGTTGCAAAAGGGGATCATATGACCCTGGGGCACTGCAACGGTCATAAATATGAGTCAGTTGCCAAGCATCTCAATTTTAATCATGTGTCCATGGAGATATTGCAATGGTCATATGTGTGAAAAATTGTCATAAGTCATTTTTTTCACTGCCATTGTAACTTTGAATGGTCACTAAATGAATTGTTGTAAGTTGACAACTGCCTGTATTAGTTATCATAGCCAGTTTTACATCATTCAACTGGGCCTGGTTAGTCTAGTGAAGAGAAGGACCAGGGGAGACATGATAGCAGTGTTCCAATATTTGAGGGGCTGCGACAGAGAGAAGTGGGGTCAAGCTATTTTCCAAAGCACCCAAAGGCCAGACAAGGAATAATGGATGGAAACTGATCAAGGAGAGATTCAACCTGGAAATAAGGAGGAACTTTCTGACAGTGAGAACAATCAACCAGTGGAACAACTTGCCTTCGGATGTTGTGGAAGCTTCATCACTGGAAGCTTTCAAGAAGAGACTGGACTGCCATCTGTCGGAAATGGTGTAGGCTCTGCTTGGGGGTGAGGGGAGGTTGGACTAGATGACCTACAAGGTCCCTTCTAACTCTGTTAATCTGTACCCAAGTATGTAAACTCCTGAGCCAAAGAATCACTTTTCTTTATTTGTAAGCTAGGCAGATGTCCAGGTGAGCAAACCAGAAGTGTTTCAGCCTTGTTCCAACTGGAATAATGTCACATTGAAATGCTTCTATTTCCAAATCAGTCTCATAGGAAACATGAACCCGATGTTAGTAACTTTCTTTATTTCTTTTCACAAGCCTTGCCTTAGATTAGCTGTATCCAATTTGTAAGGCATTGTTGATGTCACCAGTGGTAAATAGATGCGGCTAACTAATCCTGATGGACTTAATATTGGGTTTTTTTTTAAAAGATGAACCAAAGACCTTGTTGCCTTCTGTGCATGAGTCTTGAAGTACAAATCAAAACAGGTTGCTGACAGTCCCTCTCTGTATTGCATGGGGGTAATTATTAAAATCCAATGAACATTATTTTCTTCCATTTCTCTTTCTCTACAGTCATCTTAAATGTTGTGTTCGGCCTATGCACTGATTATTTTAAAATCTTCATTAAAACTCTAAAGAAGCATAATAGTCAATGAGATACTGCATTCCACAACAGTGGCTGCCTCCATCTTTTCCTTATAATAGACAATTCTTCAATGAATTAATAAACCTAAATGCTTCCTTTAAGGCCTCCTCTAGGAAACCAGGTAGGTAAAATATTAATTCCTTTTTTTCCTCTATGGCCGTGATGGTGAACCTATGGCACGTGTGCCACAGGTGGCACACGGAGCCATATCTGTGGGCACGCAAGTGTTGCCCTACCTCAGTCCAGCACGCTAGCCAGCTGATTTTCGGGCCTTCCGGGCCCACTGGAAGTCGGGAAACGGGCTGTTTCCAGGCCTCCGGAGGGCCTCCCGGGGGGTAGGGAAGGCCATTTTTGCCCTCCCCAGGTTCCTAGAAAGCCTCTAAAGCCTGGGGAGGGCAAAAAATGGGCCTACCGGGCCCACCATGCCATCACATGCCAAAAGCGGTGTGTGTGTGTGTGTGTGTCATACGTGCATGCATGGGGGGATAGGGCACATTGAATTATGGGTGTGGGCACGCGCGCACTCATTCCCCCCCAGCGCCCCCCACTTTTGGCACGCGATGGCAAAAAGGTTAGCCATCACTGCTCTATCGGATATATATATCTCTGCATTCTGCAGATGGGGCTTGTTTGTGCGGCCCGGTTTTTGGCAGTCCACGGCCTGTAGTGCCATTCCACAGACTGGAGGTTTGGACCCAGTGGTGAAATCTGAACCAGTTTGCTACCGGTTTGCTGGCTGTGCATGTGCGCTATGCACATGTCAAATGCAGACTGTATGTGCATGTGCAGTGTGCACCAAACGCACACTGCGCACAAACGCATCCACAGTATGTGCGAAATGGAGGCTTGGGAAGGTAAGTAGAACAGTGAGGGGGGGATCAGCTGTGCTGTGTGATTTAGCTTCTCTAGAAAGCAGGATTTCCTGCTTTCTAGTGAAATTAAACCATGTGGCACAGCTGATCATCCGAAATACTGGTTCAGAGGAACTGGCAGGGTTTTTTTACTACCGGTTTGCCCGAACCGGAGTGATCCAGTAGCCTTTCACCCCTGTTTGGACCCCTGCCTTACATGACTCATAGGAACTAGATCAAAGTGAAAACCGGTGCTTAAAGACTTACCCTCCATGTTCCTGTTGTTGATGTTGGCAATGTTTTCATATTTCAGAGTTTGAATGACTTTCGCCATCATGCCATATTGGTTTCTATTGCAATAAGAGAAAAAAAGCAACAAAGCTTTGTATAAAGTAACATGGTGTTGTTTACACCCATAGACGTAAACTGTGATAAGGAAGATGTCGGGGGTGGGGGTGGGGGTTGAAACCTTATGCAGCTTACTTGTACGAAGAGGGCAGGAACAAGTGTTTCTCAGTGCAAATGGCTTCAGATATATGCTTTTTCTTTGTATCCACAGTGTAGTGGCAATGCTGGTTGCTGCTTATCAGGGTGGATAAAGGTGCATTCTACAAACAAAATTGGGGGTGAATTAGATTCAAAACCAAAACCACTCTAAGCTTATTTTAAAAAAAAAAATCCACAAAAGTTACTTTTGTGCTGGGAGCCATAGAGGAGGGGTCCACAGAGAGTTTCACCATTTCTCTAGAAGCCTGGTGCATTTTTATACTGTATTGGACTTCCTGACTATTTCCCTTCTTGCTAAATCGTTCTAGTACAAATGTGGGCAGAGCAAAGGAAGAATGGAACATTCAGTCCTTCTTCTACCCAAGCTGGTAGGTCATCTTCAAACAGCCCTTGCTTATTTACAGTGATCAGAATAGCAATTAGGGCTGCTGTCCCTAGAATATGATTTCTGTGATGACTTGTTTAGCTTGTCATCTATTTTGGTGAGCCAGTGAGGATGGCAATTGCTTCGTTCAGATGCTTTTGCTGCATTTCCATTTGGATACAAATATACAGTTAGATGTTCTTCCTTCCTTGGTAAGATCATACAAAATGCCAGTTTAATCCATGCCTATCACTATTCAATCTTCTGCAAACAGTCAATTATATTAGCAACAATTTTAAATAACATATCATCACAGAGTTGATAAAAGTGATTTGGAATTGTGGGTGGAGACGGTGGATTTACTTTTTAGGCAGAATGCCCCAATTTAATTTGAGATCTTCTGCACATTGTGAATGCATGTCATAAGCTTAGAAAGGCCAATCCCAAGAACAAAACAAAGTGAGGTCTTTAGATAATGACTCCTGCTAGAAACTTGCATTTCCCTTCTTAAATTTTAATTCTTGGTTGCTCATTTAAAAAAAAAATCTTACTTGATGCCTCAGGAAAGAGAGTTCATCAAATATTGATAAAATGATAGCTGAATTTTGTAATGATAGTGCTTATGGAAAACATGGTGTGTCTCAGACATATAACACAAATAGTGCCTATTTTCTGTCATGCTCCATGTACTTACCAAGCCTTTAATGAAAGCAATTGGGCTGACATAATCTCTGACAGGGTTGAAGTTCTCACAAGATTTCAGATTTCTTGTTATTTCAATGTCTACTAAATTAGCAGTGTTGCTTTTTCCTTTTCTTACTTCGACACTGCTGTCACATTCTCCATATACGGTATCCTACAAAGGCAAAAATACCACATTACTCTATAGTCAACCAGAGCAAGTCTTGGTGACCCAAAGGCCACTTCTCACAGGGGCAACAGTTTGCCTGGGTCACTGAGCCATATTTAATCATATTAATTGAAAGAAAACAGGATGGATATGCTCTTTACCATGGGCAATGTTTGGGTATTGTCTTCTGTCTCCGTTGGCACAAGAAGAGCAGAGATTATGCCTCTTTTGATGTTGAGTATATGGGTAGCTTCATTGTCCACAGGATATAGCTCAACATTCCTCTCATCCTGAATCTTGACTTTCAGCTCATATCTGTCAAAAAAAACACCCTGTTATATATTTAGAGAAAGAAAAGCATTGTTTAACATTAGAATATAAAACAGGGGACCTCTCAGAAAACTGCTGTAGTGTAGAATGGTCTGCTTCATGTTCCAGCCAACCCTGTCTTCTAGCATCTTCTGTTTGTTTTTCTGACCATCTAGTTCTTGGACCTATTCCCCGGTATCTATTTCCACTTGGGCGTTCCAAAACATTTTGGATTGCTATGGCTTGTTTCTATCTTCAAGAGCTTTTTAAGTATGTTTCTCAATGCACCAATTGCTTGCACCATCCTCATGAATCACCTCAGATACTGTCAATCTTCTCATGATGCTTGGCAGATATCATTCTCTGAACTGAATCTGGTCATACTAGGCAGTCTTATATAGAAACCTACATTGGTTTGAAAACCTTTAAGTGCAATAGCTGATTGTCATATTTTTCCTAAACTCTTTTACGTTATAAAATAGCCCCATGCCTACCATATTGTCTCTCCAGCTATTCTCTAAGATAGAACATTATATAGATTTGCATTACATATATATATAAACAATCATCTGCAAGCGTCTCTGTTATCGTTGAAAAATATAGATATATCTCCTCTCCAGATTGTAGGATCTCCACCAGATCATATCTATTTTTTTAAAAAAGAAAATATTACAATATATGTCATGATGCATAAGGAAAACAAGAGAGAAGGAGAAATCCCAAGGTTTCATTTGGCCCAATGCATTTCAAAAAATGTGTTCCTTTTTTTTTTAAAGAAAAACTTTTTTATTTGCAATGGAACATTTTTGAAAAAGGAGATTTTTTTTTTCTGAAATGCCTCTGGACATTTTTTCACATTTGTACCTGGGATTCTTCTTTCTCTCTTTTTATGTCTTTCTGTCTAAAATGCATCATGGCAATTGCTGGTGACATGGTTTTAACTGTTGTTATAGTGAAGAGCATGATCTTTCCTTGTCCATATACAATTTTGTATGTCCAGAACTGCTTAGCAAAGCTCTGTTCTCAAACCACCTTCTGTTTGAAATGTTACCATTCTTCCAACAATTGGTTTGCAGACCAAAATAATAATAATAAAAATTAAAAAAAATCATGGGAGTGTTTTTCAGAAATTTCTTTTATAGGTGACTTGCAAAAATGGTGGTTTTTTTGGGTTTTTTTTTTTTACTGAATTTGTGTTTCACAGCTTTGGAAAAAAATGAAAGGGTGTTTGGAAATCTAAAACCTTTCCTTCTTACATGGGGCTCTATGCCTGCAAAAGAGATTTCCAGCTGGATGCTTTACGACAATCATCAAAGACAATCCAGACTATTGATGTTCTGCTCAGAGTCTGAGTACTGTTGCACCATTACTCTTCCCTGGTTCCATAAAGAACATTAGAAAGCTGATCACTAAAGATCTGAAGAAAAGCAGGCTTTGGGATAAGATAAGGCTAGTTGCTTCAAAGCTTATGGGATGCTGTAGCGACACACTGTGTCTGAGCATAGTATAAAAGCTTCTGCAACAGAACTGTACAGTTTATTCTCTGGCTCTTCCTTTGGGACACAACTGACATGATAGCAGTATTCTACTATTTGAGGGGCTGCCACAAAGAAGAGGGGTTCAACTTATTTTCCAAAGGACCAGAAGGCAAGACAAGAAACAATGTATGGAAACGAATCAAGTAGAGAAGCAACCTGGAATATTTAAGGAGAAACTTCCTAACAGTGAGGACAATTAACTAGTGGAACAGCTTGCCTTCAGAAGTTGTGGGTGCTTCATCACTGGAGATCTTTAAGAAGAGACTGGACAGCTACCTGCCTGAAATGGTATAGGGTCTCCTGCACAAGCAGGGAGTTGGACTAGAAGACCTCCAAGGTCCCTTCCAGCTCTATTCTGATTGGATTGGATTGCTCAGTATTCAATGTCACTCACATCAGAAAACATTTATCTAGCATTAGAATCCTATAGAAAATCAGGTAGGACTTTTTCTTACTGGGACATGGCAGCGTTAAATTCATCAGAGTTCTTCGATTTCTTTAACAGAGCCTTTCCCTGGACATCAATACCATATACCTCTTCGAGGGTACACTGGTTTATCTTCAGGACAAAATTATGGAGTTGTGGAACTTCCAGCTCAACCTGAAAACAGAGAAGTTTAAAGGTGTAAAACTCTGGTTATGAAGCCAATTAGCCTGGAATCACTTGGGCATATCATGCAGGGTGTTTTCAGAACAGCACTGCTACTTTCCAGTGTGATTGTGCGCAGATGGCTGGGGATCTTGCTACTTAATTACTTAACTGCAGCAATTAAGATGTTTAAAAGAGAGCAGTGGAATTAACCCCAGGGAAGGAGGGGAGCACCCATGCCATTGCGGTACTAAATAAAATTAGGATTCAGGGCTTCAGTTCATCAATGTGCTGCTATCGTTTGATATACATTAGATCATTTCTGTTGTATATACTGTCATGTTTCAGCCAATGGGAGACGTTTCCTTATTACTATACTCCAGCATGGCAGAATATACAACAATTTCCAGTTTTGACTAGAATGCTATGCAGATTAGGTGGGATTGTGGTCAGAGAAATCTGTTATATAGAGGAGTTAATTATGCCTGTTATAATAATAATAAAAAACCCCATAACTTTTCTCTAGCTTTAGCCAGGAACGAGTTCCTAGGAATGAACTTTAAACATCTGTACTTTGTATGTAGCACATATGAGATCTAGAGGAGGGGTCCCTAACCCCCAGGCTGTGGCCTAGTGCTAGGCTGCAGCCTGTTCAGATCTGGGCTATGGAAGTGGTGGGTGAGCATGTGCGTGAAGCTGCATTTCTGAAAGCAGCGAATGTGTGAAACTGTCCCCTCTCCCCCACTGCCCTGCCACCTCTGCCCATCCACCGAGCTGGAAAGGAGGGAGACACCTGATCTCAAGTCATTAGCTAAAATCAGCCATTTAAACTTAATTACAATAACAACTATTAGGATTTTTTTTTTCTGTGCTGCTTTTTTTCGAGGTTTACGATCTCTTTGCCATATGTGAATTCACCGTCTACTGGAGAAATGTTTGAACATAGTTTTAAGGTGCTGGTATGTTTAAAAAGATGTATTGCCTGATAATCTGCAAATATTTGATCCTTCTCCTTCCTTACCTTGCACTTAATTTTTGAGCCACTGTGGGAATCTGCTGTTCCAGCCACACCATTTGTGATTTCCGTTTCATAATCATAGATGTACTTTCTAAAGGGCTTAAATCTGCTTGCATCTCCTAGAAGACATAAGTATGTTTGTATGAATTTCCCCTTACAATTATTTGGATTTAAATGATTGCAAAATAAGTACAGTTCTTCATCTTGCTATCCATTCTGGTAAATAACTTATTTACATAGAACTTACGGTATTTTTTTTTGGTGTCATTTATTTTCTCAAAACACTTTGAGATACTACAAACAATTCTGCATAAAAATGGTTACTTTGTCAGGATACATAGGAATACATTCAAGACCAGATCTTATTCTGTGACACAAGTCATTGGATTAATTTGGAAATATAAACATATTTCTCCTTAATCTTTCTGTTAGGTTCTCTTGAGGCTAAAATGAAGTACATAAAATGTTTTGAGTTCTTTGGAGAAAGCACAAAGCTTAAAACAAGTTTCACAAAGGAGTTACTTTCTATGATTATGCCATTTAAATGTAGACAGCATAGTGCAGTGGTAGGCAAACTTGGCTCTTTCACACCCTGTGGACTT
>JANHZT010005357.1:16097-28575 GCA_032468215.1 Stegonotus admiraltiensis
ATGGGCCAAATTTAATTTAATTCATTTTTAAGGGTTTTTAAATTTTGTATTGTATGTTTTTATTCCTGGCTGTTCACTGCCCTGAGTCCTTCAGGAAAGGGCGGTATATAAATCAAATTAATAATAATAATAATAATAATAATAATAATAATAATAATAATAATAATATAGGGGAATATTATAAAAATATTTAACCATGTAAAGATTTTCTTTGTTAAATTTCTGGACGTAAGACAACTTGCTATCTTAGTTGTACACAGATCTCAGATTTTAATAGCCATTTTCCCAATTATATATTCATCTTAATACATGAAGAGCTAGAAGTAAGAGCTGACTGGAAGCACATGTGCACATCAACCCACATCCCTACCTTGCATTTATTCAGGTGGAAAAAAAGGTATATTTGAATTGTGTTCAGGAATGAATAGCAACAGCATTGAGACTTATATACCACTCAGTAATGCTTTAGAACACTCTCTGAAAGCCAGATATCCAGGCTGAAAATGAAGATTCCTCTTTCTGAAACTGAATCAACTTAGGGAAGAAAGGACTTCTGTCACCCCAACTAAAGGTAGATGCCTTAGACTCTTACCTTGTTATAGATAACAACAGATGAAATTAGAGGTAACACTAAGGGGAAACAGGGAAGGAAATTGTGGTGGCAGAGACGGGGGGGGGGAACAAGTAGGATGTAATTTTTTCCTAGCACTCCTAACACAAATGGTCTGAAATGACTCTAGAGGCTTAATGAGGTCCTTAGGGTGTGGTGTGTGTGTGAGTGGGAGAAGCAGAAAGCTAAGCAAAAATTAATATCAAGTCAGATATGCTTTCCAATTATAACTAAGACGTAACCCTTTTTTCTGGGATAGCTGGTGAATTAACATTAATCCAAGAAATTTAATAGATTTTCTAAAAAGATAAGCACCTTTTTATTCCTGGATACAACACACATGTACTTTGGGTATTATCACAGCATACTTAAATATCTTCAATGAAATTTACCCCCGCTAGATTGTCATTTTTGCATAGATTCCTTTATTCCTCTCACACAAATTCTTCAAACAGCAATAACTTGTTTTATTTGACTGAATCTCTATTTCAGATTATTGAAATATAATGAAGTACTTGATTGTAAATTCACAGTGAAGCACCCACAGGGTTTCAGCTTTTTTCTAGTAAAGGTGAATCAGGATTGATTTTATTAAAACCAATAAAATAACCTGACTTTGAGGATCATAGGTTCCTTACCTCTACCTTTCATGTGTTCAGTCAGCTCCATTTTCCATGGACTGACAGGAACCAGTTCTGCTGATTGTATATGACTGACATTTGCAACTCAGTAAAGTGTTATCTTGAAGGAAAGGAAAACTATTTTATTACATAAATATCACATTTAGTTGTATCTCAAATACACAGCATTCATTTCAACGAATTAATCATGTTCACAATTGATTACCCTGAAAGTTAAATTGGGCATTTGCTCTTTGAAGATATTTCCTTTGAATAAATTTCTCTCCTGCCGAAGTAGACATCGGTAGTCAAATAAGCAATTATGATATACAGGCTATAAGAACTACATATATTACATATGTTCTGTAATCCAACAATTATATTTTACTGGGTAGAGTAATATAATCCTTTCACACAAATTTCTTAGAGGTTTAATAAGTCTCAGGCAGAAGTGAAGGACATAATTTATCAAGAGTTACTGGAAAAGGAAACTTTTGAATGCCTCTTCATGTTGTGCATATTAGACAAAGAAAATGTTATTATACTAATGGAGTTGAAAAATATAATTAAAATATCCAGTGCTCTATTGATCAAATTCCTTGGCAAAAATCATCATTTTGAGGATGCAACTTAATTTGTAATTTCATACCAATGCATCGTAGATACATAAAAATTAAAACTGTCTGCTACTACTCTGTTCTTGTATGAAAAATAGCTTTTTTAAAAAAAGGCATAAAAATTGCATTTCTTTCATTTCTGAAAGTAATCAGCTCTGACATTCAGTGACATAAATCTTTGCTTTATTCATTTTTGTCTTCTACTGGAACAATAAAATGAAATGTTTTTAATGATGATTGAAGCAATTGAAATTAACATCTGCTCTCCTGGTAAACATCCTGAGGCTTAAGGTAAATGAAAGTTTGGATTGCTTAAGTCTTTTATGTGTTCAACACAATAGATTTTAGCTTTTGTAAAGAAAACCAATATTGTTTACAAATTTCTTCTGCATTAAGCTTAACTGAAATTCAAAGATCTATGTACTTATAGTTGCCTCATATTTACATTTCACTGGTAAATACAACATAGGATCATGCTATATGTACCTTAGAAAATAAAGTTTTTCTTCCTACTTTTCATCCAATTAGAGTAGGTTGAATACCAGGGTGCTGGTATTTTTTTGTACAAAAATGGTTTTTTGTAATGTGAATCTAAAGTGACATGTGTGGAAAAAAATAATCACAGAAGTAAGCAATTACATGTCATCAAGTCAGTGTCAACTCTTAGCAACTACACAGATAGGTGATGATCCATCCTAACCTGGCCTTCACCAGTGTAACCGAGTCCATCCACCTTGCTGCTGGTCATCCTTTTCTTTTCTTTCCTTTCAATTTTCCCAGCATTAGAGCCTTCTCCAGAAAGATAGGTTTTCATATAATGTGTCTGAAATAAGATAACTTGAGCCTTACTTGGCTAGATATTGAAACAATAAAGAAAATGCAGGGCTGAACATGTGATTCTGCTATTGCCATGTATGTTGTAGATCTACGAAGGGATGTTATTGAGGAATAGCATCCACATTACTGCAAAAAATATTTTAGGCAGTCTTCCTCAACTTCTGGGTAATCAGGTGTATGGTTGGCTGGGGAATTCTGGACTCTTATCCATAGATATCAAGGATAGTGGGCTGCAGAAAATTGATTAGCATTATTTTATTTTTAATTGATAGCACTGAGATAATTCTCATTGCAAAAATGCAAAATAACATTTATGCATATTTTCTTCCAACTAGCATTATCTTCTAAGCTTCCTGCAAATTTCTTATTAAAAAGGACTGCTGCTATTTATTCCATCAATGAACATAGTTATCTTTAACAGGATGATAAATTGTAAATAGTAAAAAAATTATATTGCAATTTTAACTTTTTAACATTTCTGCAGTTTAACTTCTTTCTTTATGAAACTGCAGTGCTTTGCATGTGCATTTTAATAATTGATGGTGTATAGGGAGAGAAATTACAATATTGTAATTCAACCTTGGTAAATTCAAATTAAGATGAATAATGCAATCCTGGGCACCATACAATTTTGTAAATCAGCAACACTTGGTACAATTTGGTAGACAAATTTTCAGTAGGTTTCATAGATCTTGACTAATTTAAAAAGTCTGTATCTTGTAGCAGAAAACCTTTTTGAAAAATCAATGCACTATTTACAGAAAATGAACCAGTGTAAGTCTAGAGGCTTACATCATCTAGTTTTCTGATGAAATGAGCATAAGCATTGACTGAATGTCTGATAGCCCTGTGCAAATCATTCAATGAGATGCTCTCATGAGTGAAGAACTCCACACGATCTGTGTCTCAAAGCAATAATATAGCCACCATTCTTCACAAGCTTGGACATCAGTTTCTGGACCTTCCCAATATCTTTTGGACATGAATGTATTATTTGCCAGAAGACACATGCACTGGGATAGCCAGAAAAGCATAACAGCTTAATGGTTTTTCAGGAACAGATCCAGATGAACACTCTTCTTGCTGGCAGAGGGAAGCTCTGAATGATTTGCCGAGGCCTAATACTAATTAATACATATTTAATACGTTTCTATATTTCCAATAAATTACACAAAGTACCTATTAGCTTTGGAATACTGCTGAACAACTGTTTTATTGTTTCTCTGGACAATAAGATCATAGAATATGTAAGAACATGTTACCTGTGCATTTATCTCACATCAAAAAGAATCTGAATTACTGCAATTATTTTTAGAAAAACTGGTCTGCCTTCATTACCATATTGTTGCTGAATATTTAGTGGGAAAATGCAAAATTTCTTTAGGATTAATACAGTATATTTTCAATTTAATAATCAAAAGGCCACATTTAATTTTGCAACAGATGAATGTCCGCAATTCTACCTGTTTGCCATATAGATGATAAGCATTTTCTTTCACAAAAATCAATATAATGTTGATATATCATACCAAATGCATCTGTAAAACACTTACAGACTCAAATCCATTAGCTAAGCTATACATTAAAAGGAAAGACTGTTGCCTTCAGAAACGCTAAACACTGGATTGTAATCTGTAGGAAAGGAATTCTTGGCTTTGGAACACTATTAATTGAAAGCCAACCAAATATCAGGGGGAAAAAATCACATTTTAAAAATGGTTCTCTCCCTCCTCATTGCAATTTTTTAGTTGTTTTTTCTAGCAATTGTTTTGCTTTGCTTTTTCCTAAGGATTTCCCTGCTTGGTTGCAACAGCGTCCCCTTGCTTTCTACCACATTCACTGAAGTTCACACAACAAGGCAATCAATGCATAATGCAATAAGTTTTATTTTACTTCTGCTTTGAGATACAGATCTTGAGTCAGATCTGATTTGGGCTAAGAGTGTGTGATTCATCCCATGGTCATCCAGCTGGCTTCCTTGCTTAAGAGATGAGAAGAACCTTGGTTTCCCAATCCTTGTTCATATCTAAACCTACCAGGATTATAGTTGGGTTTTTTTTAAAAGTACATGCATCAAAAGCTGTATTCAAATACAAATGGATACTGCTTTTTCTCTATCACTAGACAGAAAACAAAGTACTGAATATCCTGGTCTTCTCTTTATCACAATTTTACCCCAGAAATTGAGTTAAAAGCCTCCTTTAAACCAACCAATAAAATTGGTTTACATGTTTTTAGAATATTTTTCCACCAAACAGGAAAAACTGTTGACTGTCCAGTTCAAAAAGCCTCAGCTCATAGCTTTTCTTGCGTCAGCCAATCAATACATGTAGAAATGTCTAGTTTACAGTTTGCTAGACAACTTACTAGCTGGGCACTAATTGGTTGGGTTAAGTTTCTCTCCTATTTAAAAAATTGGGATTATTATTGATTGTTGCCTTTACTCTTGTAACTTTAGGTAACCTCAAGGACTGATCAAATATAAGTTAATTAGGTGGTGTAATCAAATTCCCAGTAAACACTTTTCCTAGTTTTGTGTTATGAGATCAATGTAATAGTTGTGAGACATTTTTTTCATGACAAAGAATTTGAAACCAACTATTCTAAAACAAAGAAATGTTTCTGTTTATAAACTGTCATGCAATCTTGTATCAGTGACATTCAAATAAAACAGAGCAGGGTATTCAAGTACTTGCAAGTCTATTTTCAATATTTCACTTTGTGGAGATATCAATTTTGTGATCTCTAAGTTTATGCCCAAATGAGTTGAAATGCCATGATGAGTTTTGCAAGATGTAACAGTAATTGTTTCAGCTGCTGCCAGGCTGTGCAGAGCAAAGTTGTGGAGTCTCCTGTTGTAGGCACAAGGCTTGAGGGCTCTGGAAGCAAATCACTCTAATTCTTTTTTTAAAAAAAACATATTTTGTATCTTTTACTGGGTGCACAATACATTTGTCCATTTGGAGCTTTGTTTACCTTTGTTAATGCTCACATGAAAAAACTACTATTTAAAATATCAGATAAAATTAATTTTTGCTGGTGATCCTGATTCAATCTTCTTTCTGAAAGATTATCTATTAAAATAGATACAGCCAAAGATTTAACTTATTGTGGCAAAGAATTGAATCTCCAATCACCCTTGCCCTTGAAAAGCTTTATGAAGGTTAGCAGAGTCCTTGATTTTAATCTACAGAGAGGTAGAATTAAGGCCAAAAATCATTGCAATAGAGACCTCTTTTCCAAGCTTCTTTCAAGATAGATAAATAGAAGATAGATAAATTACTTCACTGTAGCAAGGCTTGATATCTTAACCTCTAGGGGTCTGGAGGGAAGATAAAATTGTGCCCCATTTTCAGAAAGTTTATGTTTCTGAAACATAAAAAGATAAAGGTAGTATACTTTCTATTAGACAATTAATTCACTACTATTCCCACGAAAGTAGCTAAATTCCATTCTATTGCATTTACCCCCCGAAAACACAGGGTTTTAACTCAGCTTTTAGTTGTTAGTTGTGAAGTCGTGTCTGACCCATTGCGACCCCATAGACAACGTTCCTCTAGGCCTTCCTGTTCTCTACCATCCTCTGGAGTCCATTTAAACTCACACCGACTGCTTCAGTGACTCCATCCATCCACCTCATTCTCTGTTGTCCCCTTTCTCTTTTGCCCTCAATCTTTCCTAGCATTAGGCTCCTCTCCAATGAGTCCTTCTTTCTCATTAAGTGGCCAAAGTATTTCAGTTTCATCTTCAGCTTTAGGATATCTATATTATTTTGTTTCACTGTATGTTTTTAATATATCTTTGTTAACTGTATCCCTTGATATTTGATTCTCCCTCTCCCTCTCCCTCTCTGTCTCTTTTGTTGGTGGGAAGGGATGCCTTGATTGAAAATAAATAAATAAAAGTAGCTTAATCCAAAGCCTTTGGAAGAGTTTTTAGGGGAAATACCATGGCATTTCTTTCCATAGCTCCACAAAGTAATTTGTGATAGCGGTAAAGGAAGGGAGGAGAGAGAAAAATGAGCAATGACAAATCTGAACAAATGATATCTTTTAAAGACCTGGAGCTTATCTTAATTAGTAATATTAATATAGAAATGGCAGATAATGAGGAAATAACAGAGTTCTAAGGGACCTTTGAGGTCTTCTAGTCCAACCCTTTGCTCAAGCAGGAAACCCTATACTAGGGGTGTCAAACTCAATTTCATTGAGGGCCGCATCAGGGTTGTGTTTGATCTTGGGGGCAGAGTAAGTGTGGCCAGGGTGGGTGTGGCCAGCTCAAAGTCACTTGTGTTGGGGTGCCTGTGGTGACCAGAGCACTCTGCCAGTGAAAATGGGCTCCTGAATTCTGTTTTTGGCTGCGACAGCCTCCTGCAACTCTCTGCCAGCAGAAATGGAGCTTGGGAAGTCTGCCAGCAGCCCTCGCATGTTCTGTTTTCATCTGCGATGGCCTCCTGCAACCCTCTGAGAGTGAAAATGGAGCTCAGGAAGGAAGGCCTTGGGCCGGTCCTTCACTGTTTCCAGGGCAGCCCCTGGGCCTTGAGTTTGACACCCTTGCCCTGTACCATTTCAGACAAATGGTTGTCCAATGTCTTCCTAAAAACCTTCAATACTTCTTTAAAAAGTGTTGGAGCACCCACAATTTTTGGAGACAAGTTGTTCCATTGATTAATTTTTCCAACTGTCAGGAAATTTCTCCTTAGTTCTAGGTTGGTTCCCACCTTGATTAGTTTCCATCCTTACTTCTTGTCCTGCCTTCAGGGGTTTTGGAGAATAGATTGACCCCAGTGGTGAAATCCAATTTTTTTTTACTACTGGTTCTGTGGGCGTGACTTGGTGGGCATGGCAGGAAAAGGATACTGCAAAATCCCCATTCCCACCCCACTCTGGGGCCAGCCAGAGGTGGTATTTGTCGGTTCTCCGAACTGTTCAAAATTTCTGCTACCGGTTCTCCAGAACCTGTCAGAACCCGCTGGATTTCACCCTTACTTGATCCCCTTTTTATAACAGCTCCTTAGTTATTGGAATAGTGCTATCATATCAGCCATAGTCCTTCTTTTCATTAACCTAGACATATCCAATTCCTGCAACTGTTCTTTGTATGTTTTAGCCTTCAGTCTCCTAATCATCTTTGTTCTGAGGAAATAGAGCTAAATGAGGGGTGAATACCTTCAGAAGAAAGTAGCAATGGGACCAGAAATAAGCTACTTTGGGGGATATTCTGGGAAGTAGCTAAGAGCCATATAAAAGAACTATGTTTGAGTGTTGTCTTCAGTATCAGAGTGAGTAATAGTGAACAGTGTGAAAGCATAAGGTTATTCTCCTGAAGTATTTTCCTGCTGGGATTTCACCCTTGGGCTCTAACAAAGGGAGAAGGCCTACTTGACTCACTGAACAATTTCTTTCCTGATAAATTGGCCACTTTCTCTTTATCCATGTTGGTTGAGTTGCCAATAGTCCTTTGCACAGCCCAAATTGCTCTCTCCCTTTGTTAATCACCAGTTGTGGAAGTCTATTCAGATTAAATGCTGCAGGTTTATAGAACGGCTGCAGGTCTGTAGAACCACTGTAATAAAAACATTGGCCAGGGAATCATCCTGTGCATTGTATTGAGATAGGGGCTTTTATTTGTGCTAATGCTAATGAAAAAGAAACCAATAAGGCAGAACAAGGCTCAGCACTCTGATAATCCTGCTAGATTGAGGAGAAAATATTCACTTTATAAGGTGTATCTACCTTAATCATGATTGCAATGAAAGAAAATGAAATTCTATTTTCAACACTTACTAAAAAGAGAAGTACAATTACATATGGTATTATCATTTCTATTGCCTTTTTGTCAATGGTGTTTGAGACTTTTTTTTTTTGCATTAAGCTTTGCAAGGCAGAAATGCAAAAATAAATAATTCCCAATTAAATTGTTTTCAGATACTTGGTATTGTGGCCCTCCATGTTCTATGGCAGGTGATAGCTGCTGGAGTATAAACATATTAGTTTATGCATATAACCCAAATAAATAATCAATGCTTGTCACTAGCAATTGTTTTAGGCTTTCTAACAGACGCCACTATAATCAAGTATTCTTATATATTTTCATCAAGGATTCTGGAATAAAGTCTTTATAGCATGAATGAGAAAGGAAATTAGGATTCCCAGTTCAATACATTGCATTATTTCTTAATTTGGCTGGTTTGTAATTTGTCTTGATATTTGCACATTTTTACATGGATGGACAATCTTCTACAAAATCAAACAAAATGCACACAAGCTATTTTGTATGGGCAAAGATCTCAGAGCATGGCAGCTTTTTCTAGAATCTAGATGAATATATTCATTTGATTCAAAAGAAAGGAGAAAAAAAGTTGATATAATCCAGCCAATTGCTGTAATGAACATTGTGTGTATTGTTTGGAATATAAGATCCTTTCCCACCAAACTCTATAAAACTATTTGTTTCCTCATACAACAGTGATTGGTTACTTGATTCCATAGATGGGGGAGAAAAAGGAACTCCACTCTCTTAACAATAGTTCTTTCCTCCTTGTTTCATTTTTTTTCTCCCTAGTGATCAATTGGCTGTACAAGTCAGCCTATCAAAACTTGATCCTACAAAAGGATTTTTTAGAAGAAGCAGTAAGGCTGGTAGGGTTCTGCAATATTAGGGTTTGAAGAATGAGGCATTCATTCAGATTGGGAAAGAACTAACAAATCCCTACCATGGTTTTCTGCTTATTTGAGGGGGTTGACTTTGTCTCAGACTGAATTCAGATGGTTAGGATAGACCTGTATGGCTAGGAAACAATGGAAATTCAAGAAAATGGCCAGTGTAGATATCCCTAAGGATCTAGACAACACACCATGGTCAACTCACCTGTCATAGCCCTGTTGGAGCCTGAATCTGTGGGGGAAGATGAGCTGGAACAGGAACTGACAGAGGTCGAGGGGGCAGCTCCATTGGCTTTGGAGGAAACTGGGGAAGGGCAGAGCCAGTCAGGCCAAGGCATTTCAGGATTAGAACAGTTTGTAGACAGGGAGGAACAGGGGCAAGATGAACATGAGAGAAAGAGGTCAGGCAATGAGCAAGGACCACCCCTTCCTAATCCTAGAGCATGAATGTAGGACCACCCCAACGATGCCCTTGATGTGATGGCCCAGTGCCTGGAGGCCATGCGGATCTGGATGGGGAGGAAAAGGCTCAGGCTCAACCCATCCAAGACCGAGTGGCTGTGGCTTCCGGTGTCCTGATATAGTCAGCTGGTGCCATCGCTGACTATTGGGGGCGAGTCACTGGCCCCCACAGAGGGGGCTTGCAACTTGGGTGTCCTCCTGGATTCACGGCTTTCTTTAGAAGAGCATATGATGGCGGTGACCAGGGGGGCTTTTTATCAGGTTCGCCTGATTTGCCAGATGTGTCCCTTTCTGGATCGGGATGCCTTACGCACAGTCACTCATGCCCTCATCATGTCCCGCCTTGACTATTGTAACACTCTCTACATGGGGCTCCCCTTGAGTAGCATCCGGAGGCTCCAATTGATCCAGAATGCGGCCGCGCAGGTGTTTATGGGAGCAACGTGGCGCTCCCATGTAACACCCCTCCTGCGTGAGCTGCACTGGCTCCCGGTGGTCTTCCGGGTGCGCTTCAAGGTATTGGTTACCACCTTTAAAGTGCTCCATGGCATAGGGCCTGGGTACTTACAGGACTGCCTTCTGCCACCGATAGCCTCCCACCGACCATTACGCTCCCACAGAGAGGGGCTCCTCAGGGTGCCATCGGTCAAACAATGTTGACTGGCGGCCCCCAGGGGGAGAGGCTTCTCTGTGGGGGCACCTGCCCTTTGGAATGAGCTGCCCCCGGACTTAATGACAGATCCCTGACCTACGCACCTTTCGCCGAGCCCTGAAGATGCTTTTATTACAACAAGCCGGGCTTGCCTAACTTTTTTAACTTTTTAATTTTAAATTGTATTTTCAAAATTTTAAATTCGATTGTTTTAAATTGGGGTTTTTTATTCATGGGACAATTTGGTTTAATCTATTTTGATTGTTTTTAAGTTTTGTATTGTTGTGTTTTATTTGATGGCTGTTCACCGCCCTGAGTCCTCTGGGAGAAGGGCGGTATATAAATTTAATAAAATTAATTAATTAAATAAATAAATAAATAAATAAATAAAGGAATATCGGCTGCCAGAGACCAGGAGATACGCTTCCTCTGCTATAGCATCTGCCCTCTGGAATATCTTCCTTCTGAGATTAGGAAGGTGTTGACCTTGTTAGATGCTTCAAAAGAAAACTCTGGCTATAGGTAGTCCTCAACTTACAACTATCCATTTAGTGACCGTTCAAGGTTACAGTAGCACTGAAAAATGTGACTTATGACCGTTTTTCACACTTACAACTGTTGCAACATCCCCATGGTCACATGATCCAAATTTGGACACTTGGCAACTAGCATGGATTTATGACAGTTGCCGTGTCCAAGGGTCATGTGATCATCTGGATCTCTTTAAAGATGTGCGGACTTCAACTCCCAGAATTCCCCATCAGCCAAGCTGGCTGGGGAATCCTGGGAGTTGATGTCCGCACATCTTAGAGTGTCCAGAACTGAAATTGAAGTCCACATATCGTGAAGTTGGGAGTTCAAGTCTTCATGTTTTAAAGTCAACACGCTGGCTGGGGAATTCTGGGAGTTGTAGTCCACGCCTCTTAAAATGGCTGAGGTTGAGAAGCACTGCATTAGAGCAACATCTGTCACAAGAAGGTTGAACAACACAAAGAACCAGAGTCTCCGATCTGTTCTACCTCCATTTTACCTGGATTATGACGGAATCAATCTGGATTATGTTTTAGGAGTGGTACTGGGGCCTAGAGGTGGAGCTCTCGCCTCACAATCAGGAGGCTGTGAGTTCGATCTTAGATAAAGGCAGATATTTCTCTCTCTGGGCACACTGAGAATATATCTGCTGAACAAAACTCTGCATCGGCAACGGGAAGGGCATCTGGCCATTAAAACACTGCTAGCTCCATTCAGTTGCCCAGACTCCACTCCACAAGGGATTATGGTGTCGGTAAAAGAAGATAATGAATCTAGATGACCTTTTAATGGACCCCGCTATCTGTTCCTCATTAAAAACACAAAACATGGTTGAATAAATAAATAAATAAATAAATACTATACTATACTTAAATGTTGGCCTCAGGTTTGTCTGGCAGGACAATCCGAAGATAAGTGATTCCCTAGAAAAGACCATGAATATCATTGAGAAACATCTCCAGAACCTGAAGTCAACTTCTGAAGTCCTAGAGATCTTCTCACTTTGACAGTCTTCAGGTATCTCTGAGCTCAATATTACCTTGTCATCTCTAGCTAGCATTAGTGAGGGGCTGGGGATGATGGGAAGCATGATCCCATCAGAGAAAGCCATCATGAGGATTAAAGATAATTCCAACCCCTTTCTATGTTCTCCACAGATTGCAACAGGGAAACAAATAGCTACTCCTCGATATAAAACCGTTCATTTAGTGACTGTTCAAAGTTACAAAGACACTAGAAAAAGTGTCTTAGGACCATTTTTCACACTTACAGGAGCCTATGATCACGTGATCAAACTTCAGTCGCTTGGGGACTGGCTCCTATTTATGACGGTTGCAGGATCTCCTTTGGGGACCTTTCAACCAGCAAAGTCAACGGGGAAGCCAGATTCACTTAACAACCGTGAGACAGGGGGGCGTGGTTATGGCCGTGGTGCTGTGAGGAGGTTTTTTTCTCCACTTCATAGGGATTTGATAAGAAGAACA
>JANHZT010005357.1:120559-131495 GCA_032468215.1 Stegonotus admiraltiensis
TGCCACAGGGATTGGTCCTCTCACCCCTCCTGTTCAACATTTATGTGAAGCTGCTGGGTGAGATCATCCGTGGCTTTGGGGTAGGATTCCATCAGTATGCTGATGATACTCAGCTGCACCCTGGGCCACCCCAACAATGCCCTTGAAGTGATGTCCCAGTGCCTGGAGGCTGTACGGGTCTGGATGGGGAGGAACAGACTTCGACTCAACCCCTCCAAGACTGAGTGGCTGTGGCTGCTGGCATCTCAACTAACACCATTGTTGGCTATCGGGGGCGAGTCATTGGCCCCCTCAGAGAGGGTTCGTAACTTGGGCCTTCTCCTGGATGCACGGCTGTCCTTGGAAGATCATATGATGGCTGTGGCCAAGGGAGCTTTTTTTCAGGTTCGCCTGATATGCCAGTTGCGTCCCTTTCTGGATCGGGACTCCTTACGCATGGTCACTCAAGCTCTTGTCATTTCCTGCCTGGACTATTGTAACACTCTCTACATGGGGCTCCCCTTGAGGTGAACTGGGAGGCTCCAGTTGGTCCAGAATGCGGCCATGTGGGGGATTATGGGAGCGATGAGGTGCTCCCATGTGACACCTCTCCTGTGCAAGCTGCACTGGCTTCCTGTGGTCTTCAGGGTGCGCTTCAAGGTGCTAGTTACTACCTTTAAAGCGCTCCATGGCTTAGGACCTGGTTATTTACAAGGCCACCTTCTGCCGCCAATAGCCTCCTACTGGCCAGTACGCTCCCACAGAGTAGGGCTCCTCAGGGTGCCGTCAGCCAAATACTATCGGCTGGCGACCCCCAGGGGGAGAGCCTTCTCTGTGGCAGCTCCTGCCCTCTGGAATGAACTGCCCCCAGAGTTACGCATGATCCCAGACCTCCGGACCTTCCGTCGGGCCCTGAAAACACATCTGTTCTGCTTAGCTGACTTGGCCTGATTCTCGGGAAGTTTTTAACTGGGTTTTTTAAATTTGTCTGTGGGGTTTTAAATTTGGCCAATTTATCTAATATTTTAAACATGGTTTTAATTTTTGTATTGTATGTATTTCTTCTGGCTGTTCACCACCCTGAGTCCAGTTGGGAGAAGGGCGGTATACAAATTTAATAAAACTAAATGAAACTAAACTAAAAGAAATATCACCTTCCTGGAGCAACTAGGAAAAAGGGGAGGAAATGTAGTCAGAGTAAATAGATTCTTCAGAGTCATAGTTAGCTTAAGACTTAACTTTTGTAGGGTTTTTCATACTTTGGCTGTTCACTGCCCTGAGTCCTTGTTGGAGAAGGGCGGTATATAAATTGAATAAATAAATAAATAAATAAATAAATAAATAAATAAATAAATAAATAAATAAATAAATAAATAAATAAATAAGACAGGTCTCTGTTAGAGAAGATGTCATCTCTGATCCACCTCCTTTTAAGTCTTTTTCTAATTTCATCATTTATCATGAATGGAATTTCTTTCCCCATATACTTTGCATCTGTTTGCCACTCTTCAATTTCTTGATCTCTATCTGGTTCCTATTTTTGTGTTGCAAATACTTCTACTTTGTTTTCACAGCTGCGCTGGCTCTTTCTCTTCCTATATTCTCCTTCCATAATGAATCTGGGGCTCCCTCCATCCCTTTGCATACAGGGTTTTAGTATGTCTATTTTTTCTGCCAAGTCCCACTCTAGCCTTCTTTCAGTAACTTCTCACCCATCTAGCTATGGGCTCAGATGATGAGCTTTTCCAGTGATCATTCTCTGTGTAAATGCAGGTAAGTGTTGACAAGTTTCATTTTTCTAGTCAAGTGGACTTTTTGTGAAATGATGCCTCTCATTGCCTCTTCTTTTCCATACATATATTTATATATTGTATGGATTACTCTTGCAATTCTACAAATGCTGAAGGATAACCACATATTATATTTTAACTTCATCACTGAACAATGTTTCCTGATCTATAGAATAATAATGCCAGATTGGTAAAAGTAAGGATCTTGGCTTTCTCAGCAATAACACCAAAACTATAAAATTTCCTCCCAGTCAAAATTTACTATGTTCCTATTTCCATGACTGACTTGTGAAGACCTCACTGATATGGTCAGTTTTGCAAAAATAATTTACAGTGAAGTATGTTACACTGGCTTTCAAACTGCATTTTTTTCTTTCAAAAATGGCTTGCATTCATAACAATTTTCAATTTCACTATCATATATTTTCATTTGGTCTCTTTTAATTTTTCTGTGGGATATTTTCTTGTCTCTTTTGAAACCCATTTGACAGAAAAGATCTGCTGAAACTGGGAACAAAAGTACTCAGCTAAATTTCAGATCATCAGAAAATCACAGTACTTTACAAAATCTGTCCAACAGTGCATAGTAGAGCTACCAGAGAACCCCAAATTGCTGAGCTAAATTTGAGCAAATAGAGCTTTAGATAGCTCTTTTTATTAGCTATTAGTTAAAAAGATGGTGAAATTGTTGACTATGTCTGTTCTCTTTCTCCCACAGATGAAAAGCTTTATCAGAAACAGTCAGGCACAATTAAGGCTACCAATTCACAGAGAAAAGGTACATTGATTGCCATACCTTCCAATAATAATTTGAGTAGTGAAGTAAAAAGCCAGAAAGTCCAGTGAGGTTCTTGTCTCAGTTCAAAGTTATTTAAATAGATAGTGATACTGAAAGTTTTATTCTCAGCAGGACTGCTCTGAGAGCTATGTTGTATTCATTTAAGTCTGAGAGCTTAGATATGGCACATTCTCTACTATGACTGGAACAAGAGGTAAGGCCCAAGAGAACACATTTGACTATTTGGCTAAAATAGTAAGGGAACAAATTAATAAAGAAGAGACTGGACAGTCATTTGTCAGAAATGACATAGGTCTCCTGGTGTGAGCAGGGGGTTGAACTAGATGTCCTCCAAGGTCTCTTCCAACTCTGTTACTGTTATTAATTTTACTGATTATTATCAACTGGCTGCCCCTCTTCTGACCTACTCAGATTTTTTTTTCTTATTACAATAGTGTATATCCAGTGTTGACTCAATGTCCCCCTTAGACAACATTGGCTGACATCATCACCTTCCACCAATGTGATTTACATTTTTGGAATGAATTAGAAGAAGAAGGGATATTGGCAGCCAAAAGCCTTGGTCCTCTAGGTCAGTGCCTACTCAATTAAGCCTAAAGCTAATTCTGAAATAATCTATCTCTTACTGATACTCATTCCAAGGGTATTTCTGAAATCCTCTTGACCCTTCCCCACGATATTTTCCTTCAGTGACAGCTGACTTGCAAAGTTTGTATATGAGCTCAGAACAAGCTTCAGAAACATTATCTATATTGGTTCACTGGATTACCACAGATAGTTTGTTATCCACCTTAAGCTAAAGGATTTATTTATTTATTTATTTATTTTGCAAAAAGACTCAGCTGTGCTTTGGCTTGCAGTTAGGGCAATACTAGAAATTCTTGATTAGTAGCACACTATTATAGGTTATGCTCTTGTAACTCTTATTCTGATTCTCTCTATCCTTTGAAATAGTTCTCTTTAAACTATATAGAGAAATGAATCCTTGGAGTCTGATATGTTCTTGTTCCTGGTAAGATGTTGCTTTTTTATTTGTTGGTTGGCCGATCATCAAAGAATTGTCGGGGGGGGGAGCTTTCCTGCAAGTATTGTTGAATGACAATTCGTAATATCTCTCACCTTTGAGATATTGGCTTGGGTGTCAGGACATTTGGATCAATAACTATTTGATTATTACAATTTTCCTTTGCTTGAGGAATTGGGTTACTTTTTCAGCAAAACATCCATTTTGTATGAGTTCTCTGCTTTGATTCCCTTGATGCTGCTTAAGCAGAAAAAGCAGGACATTGCTGAACTTGCTATAAAATGTCTCAAATCAAGCAAAATTATTTAGCATTTCCTTTTAGCTTTTTAGATGATTAATTATATGCTTTATTCATTTTATTTTCCCAGTTATTAATATTTATTATGTTCTTTGGAGTAAGCTGAATCAGAAGAAAAATCCATTTGTAAACAAATGGTTTAGTCCTCAATTGGTCCAAAAGTCAAGAATACAGGTAATCATGGCTATATCATCTGATTGGCTCTGTCTAATTATTATGTGAGTATACTATTATTTTTCTTTTTTATTCTAGCTTAATTCCTATGTACCTCTATGTCACCCATCATATTTAAAGAATACTTGTTGGAGATGATCTGGCCAAGCCCAAAGGAAGAGGTCAAATGCATCATCAGTCATCATTCACTGTGTACCCACAAGAGATCTCCAGTCCACCTTGAATTCCTTTGATGCTGATCTACTGCCAATTTGTTTTGACCGTTAGTAGCTCAGATTCTTGTAGATAGCTTAAGCTTGCAATAAATCTTTAAACTCACTTGAACTGTTGTTTTCTCCTGATTTCTCCTCAAGCACCAGTAAATCTTCTGATTTCACTGGTGCTTGACAATACATTTCTTTAACATATCTAGTGCTCAAACATTGACTTGCCATATTCATAGTGTCATTGATGCTCAACAGTTCTTATTTCTAGTATGTGAATTCACTTCATGTCTGTCTCTGTGTTAAAATGATTAAAAAGTTTACCTTAATCTTCTAGGAAATTGCCATTTTTCTCTTAAATGCGTGGTGGATACAAAGGGAATCTTCAAATCAAAGTAGAAATAATCCATTAAAATGTAACATACATTTATTGTCTAAAACAAATGGTATAGGGCAGTGATGGTGAACCTTTTAGACACTGCATGCCCAAACTGCGTGTGCGCACATGCCCAAACTGAAAGGTGTGCATGTGCGAATGCACCAACATACAAGTACGCATGTGTGGACATGCTTGCATGCACCAACATATGTGCATACATCTGCATACATGCATGGATATGGGCATGCACAGACATGTGCATGTGCATGCGTGGACATGCATGCGCAGCAGAGAGCTGAAGACTGGCTGGTCAGTGGGAGGCGGGGCATCCCAACACCAGCAGTGCAGCAAGAGGTAAGATCCTTTTCTTTTATGAGCTTCTGTTTTGTCATTTACAGGGAAATAAGAAGCTCACAAAAAAATCTCCATGGAGATCTGGGCTGGGCCGACAGCGTGCCAGCATAGAAAGCTCTGTGTGCAACCTCTGGCATGTGTGCCATAGGTTTGCCATCGCGGGTATAGGATTTCCTTCCTAAGCAGGGAGTTGGACTAGAAGACCTCCAAGGTCCCTTCCAACTCTGTTATCCTATTCTAAATATAGCTGTAAGACTTAATAATTCTTACATTAAGAACTTTCATAACAATATAGGCCAGCTATCTCTGTATAATGAGAAGATGTACAATTTTCAGTCATGAACACAAACTAGAATTGTCAGGTGTACTCAGGAGAAAGTAAATACCCTTTTTATTAATATTCCTGTTACTAAGATGGTACTTCCAAATATGACAGGTCTGTGCTATTTATATTGTTCAAATGCTTGCTATAATATAAGCCTGAAGGCTTCTGTATAATTTCAAATTTGATTGTTTCAAGAATGAAACCTTTTGCACAAGTAGTGAAATTTCTGGAAACCAAATAATTACCCATTCAGAGTACATACATTCTAATACAATGTTTTCAATCCACTTCAGATGATGAGAATAACAATAAAAAAGTCCATGTCTTTTAAAATTCCATCAGCGAACTCTGGGAACGAAGAAGAGAGATATAGAAGCACAGTTTTATCTTTCTTCCTGTCACTTGAGCTAACAGGATAAGTTCCACCTGGTTTAAAAATAGAGCAGTTCATGTTTCATTGTTTTATTGTTGAACGTGTAAAGTCAGTTGCTGCGGGACCAAGAACTGTGTAGTACATTTGTAGCCCAAGGTTTTCAGTACAGGGCATGAGAATGTGAAGTCAGAGACAAGTGACTGGAAGGAACTGGACACATTCATGCCACAATGCCTAGTAGCTAACTGACGAGGAAAGGTTTGTCTACAACAAATTGCAATGCAGCAGGCAAAACAGACAGCACTACTTGCAGAAGATAGAAAAGTATGGATAGTCCTCAACGCAGCTTTATTGCCTATTTGTTCTCCCTTGCTTCCCTGGTTGAAAGTAGAATGCCAACAAGGTGGTGGATCTGACAGTTGCAAATATTATGACTTAAGAACTTCTGTGCATTTTCCCTTTATCAGAAAAACTTGTAGCCACCTCCCACTGCATTGACAGTTCATGAGATGATCAAAAAAACATCTTAATCGGAATCTTGGAGATTAATCTTTTCCTGCACTGGTCAATGGCCTGTAGTTGCATAAGAACACATTGTTCAGGCATATCAGCTTTTACACAGTTCCCAAAGGAGGATTGTGTATCTTATTTCTCCTTAACCTCATACTTCCTCAGCTGCTCTCTTCATTGTCTTCATAGAGCTAGGATATTTGACAAGTTGACCTACCTGCTAGGAACTCCTTTCAACATCCTCAACAAGCTATTTGTTTCTCTTGTTTACTGATTCTGAATAGAAAATATCTTCTGGGCTTGATAATGCCACTCAATCGCTGCTCCAACTTCCAGAGCAAAATCCCCTTCCACAATGACCATGAACCACAGCATAAAACTGTATGAGAGAATAAATTGAAACTCATCTCAAACAAACAACAAATGAAACCATTAGCCTCAATTAAGAAGTTATAGCTTTACTTACTGTTGGCATCTTTTATTATTTTCATGCCAAACTCTTGCACAGGTAGGAAAGTGCTGGTATTTTCAAATATTTCTCCATTCTGTTTTTGTTTTAATCTAATTAGTAGGTTATTTTTCTTTATCTTAATGGAGGGATGCTGAGAGAACATGAAGGCGTTAGATCAGGGGTGATCTACTTATAATAAGAATTAAAATGATTAAGCAATTTGCATATTTTTTATGGTTTAAGATTTGCATTTCAGTATAATCTTTCCAACATTTCACCCTGAGGTGGGCTTCACATAATTTAACAACTGGTTCGCCTAGTGCAGAACCGAAAATGTGACTGCAGCTTCAAACACACGGTGATTTCCTGCGCACGGCTTCCAGCACACCTTCTTGGACAGCTGCGGTGTGTAGAGCAGGTGAGGCATGGAAATCAGCTGGGCTGTGTGGGCAGTACAAGCAAGCCAGGGAGTGAGATATATATAGTATGAGATAACACCAGGGCAGATGGGGGGGCCAACCCGAGGTCAGAACTACCGGTTTGCCTGAACCGGTCTGAACCGGCAGCAGCCCACCTCTCACTTCTCCCCTTCAAATGTGCTGGAGTCCAACTACTGGCCATGCTGTCTAGAAATATTGCTATAAGAATTATATTGTAATACATTTGGAGAGAAATTATTTGAGGGAATAATGGGACCCTGCCTGAGCACTCGGGTATATTCACTGTTCATATTTATTTTTTCCCTTCCAAAATTAATGCATAACTTCATTTTTTAAGATAAAGGCTAGATAAAACAACAAATAATTCCACATACAATATTTAGATATTGTCCATAGCACATGAATGAGAGATAATTAACATATTTGAATACCTGAAATTTGAAGCACAACACTTCCACCATAAATTTTAGTCTGACAGTCTTTGTATTCATTCATCTGGATGAACTCCTGGATTGGTTTTAGGCAGCAGCATTCAATAAATTCTGATTAATTGCAAGTATCCTTCTAGCCTCCTTTCAATTATAAAGAAAAAAAATCAATGATGATTACTTCTTTCAGCAGAACTGATAATAATATAGATTTATGGTTTCTACTATATGCAATTGTTGTGTTTTCTAAAAGAGAGAGATACTAGGAATTTTAGGCAGTTTATTGGAAAATATGAAGGAAAAAAAATGCAACTTCAAAATAATTTAAATAATCATGGCACATAAGGAAACATGGCTTACCTATTCATTAAGCCTGGCCTTGATGTTTTGCCTCCTAATTATATATCTTTTATATTAGAAAAGATTTCTTCAAATTATATGCCTATGTACCAATTAGGAAACTATTTTCAAAACACATATGAAACAGCATCTGTCATTTGTTGACCTTTTGGACAGCTAAGCTAATAGGCTTGTCTCTAGACTACCAATGAATTAAGTCCATCAAAATAAATTTTAAACCCTTCTTAGAAACTCCTAATTTAAATTCAGCATCGAAAAAGAATGTGATGGTGGGGATGTTAGCATTAACTCAAAATGCTGAATATAAATATGAGAGTTCAAAAGGGCAAAGTGAAATGAGGTAGTTCTCTACATCACAAAAAAAGAATACACTGGATTGGGTTGGATGTGGATGACACGATCACTTCAGCCAGAGGTGCAATCCCTTTTCGTCCAGCCATGGCAGATCAATGATTGTGTCCTACATCTCACAGTGGTATTTGTGTCTATGCCAGATGATTATTTTATTGACATGCTGGTCATCTTCACTTTCCTACCAAATAGCTTGAATTTAGCTATGAATCTTTGGGAATGATTTGATGCTATGTGGACCATATTTGCATATTGTTTCAAGAATAGAAAACAGGAGAAGGAAAGAGACAGAAATGGTTGTCTCAGCATTACCATAGACATTATTTCAATGTTTCTATACTTGTCGTGTATCAGCATTTTCTCAACAGGAAATGATGGTGTATTGTGACCACTCTTTCATCTTTTGTTGCCTTATGTATTTGCTGCTTCTTCCTATCTAATGCACTGCAGTGACTCACTATTGGAGGAGAACTTCTTCACTTCTAGATATCTTGCTTAAGAAGATGCATAATTTGTAAAGTACATGAACGTGAGGGTCTTCATTAATATGCTTAGGTCATATATTGGTCAAGTAAAGAAGAAAGTGGGACAAGCCCAGAGTAAATATTGCTGCTTCAAACGAATTGCTTTCACTCCATTGTCCTTTGTTAAAATTAACGTTAACTTGCTTGGTGATAATCATAGGCAATTGAGGTTAGAAACTGTGCACTTGTATTGAATCCCTTTTCACAAACTCCCTCAAGCTATTTGCATAAAATTTGGTTTTAACTCCCAGTAAATGCACTGTATCTAAAAAAAAAAGTTTTTTTAATCAAAGCCTCCCCAAACATGTCACATGCACTTTTTCTTAACAATAAAGCAAAGGACTCTAGTTCCATCCAAAACTACTTGCACTAATTTAGTTGTCTGAATATATTTGGAATGATAAGTATTTAAAATTTCTACAAATTTGATCCTATTCTATATAAAATGATATAATAAAATAACATAAAACAAAATAAAATAAAATAAAATAAATTTTACAAGTCCTACATTAACTAGTTTGAGATTTTCAAAACTAGTTAAGGAAGGCAGAAGAGAGAAAGAGAGAGAATACAGATAAGAAACTGTCTATTAGTCATAACATGAGAAAGATAAGGAAATTGTTGCCTTTTCTATTACAGACATGGGGGTAACCTAAGTTCAAAATCAGGGAAGGAGCAACATCTAATTTAGTAGCACTTTGCCAAGGATTTAATTACTTCCAAAGATGTAAGAGACTAAAAGAATCATCTGACCCAGTGAGATTAATATATCCAGGAAGAAGAACAATCCCAGAGTCTTCTTAATATATTCTTTTCGTATTCTTCTGTGACATGACAGGAATTTCAATGTATAGAATCCCAGTTCTAGATATATTGTCTCTCTTCAGCCTAATTGACCCTCACTTGCTGAAGGATTAAAACAAGTTTGTTGAACAACTACTAATTCAAAACCTACAGGAGAGCCTCAAGTTCCAGAGACTCTGCACAAGCTTTATTCCTTTTACAAAATTGGAGGTTTTAGGAGTGATGTTACAAGTATTCCTTGAACTTGCATTGAATTAGATTACAGGGAATCCTTGATTTACAACAGCCTTGGAAACAATGGCTTATGCCCATGTAGCATTTCCAACAGCCATAAAATGTCACACACACTCCTCTCCACAGTCACATTTTGGGGCTTGGCAACTGGCGCACATTTGTAACTGGTTGCAGCAACTGTGATCACATGACCAACATTTGAAACATTTTTGCAACTTTCTGGCATTTTTGCCCATTTCTGGTAAAAAAAGCCCATTTTTGGGGGATGGATTTGGACTTACAACGACACGATTCATTTAACAACCACTGTAAAAACAGTTTTAAAATCAGGTCTGATCACATGGATGCCTTGACTTATGACCATCAGAACTTACAACTAAAATTCCAAACCTAATTGTTTGGAACTACTGTATCTTTGAAATGAAAGCTAAGGTTTCCATTTCCAAATCTATATTTTAATTCATGCCAATTCACTCTTACTTCTTCCCTTCCATCTTTACGCTATCCCTCTTTCTAACACAGACCCACAAAGATGCAAAGAGCTTAAATACTTTACAATCAGAATCAGAATAGAGCTGGAAGGGATCTTGGAGGTCTTCTAGTCCAGCCTCCTACTCAAGCAGGAGACCCTACAACAAAGAGGAGGTTGTCCAGTCCTTTCTTAAAAACCTCCAGTGTTGAAGCAAACTGTTCCACTGGTTAATTGTTCTCACTGTTGGGAAGTTTGTCCTTAATTCCAGGTTGGTTATCTCCTTGATTAGTTTCTTGTTATTTCCATCCATTGTTTCTTGTTTTGCCTTCTACTGCTCTGGAAAATAAGTTGACCCCTCCCACTCTTCTTTGTGGCAGCCTCCAAAATACTGGAATACTGCTATGCAGTATTCCAGGTATGGTCTTATTAAGAATTCATAAAACTAATATGTTACATGATTTTGATTCTATCCCTCTCTTTATACAACCAAGGATCATGTTAGCTTTTTTGACTCCTGTCACACACTGCTGGCTCATGTTTAAGTGATCGTCCACTAGGACTCCAAGGTCCCTCTCACAGTTTGTGAGATATTTCAAGGATCAGGCCCAATAACTCACACAGACATTGGTATCTGGGATCCAGGATTATCTTTATTCTCAGTACA
>JANHZT010005357.1:131595-150064 GCA_032468215.1 Stegonotus admiraltiensis
CTGTTTTTTATTGCTGTGAGCCGCCCTGAGTCCTTCCGGAGAGAGGGCGGCATATAAGCTAAATAAATAAATAAATAAATAAATAAATAAACTAACTTCAGGGTACAACCAAAGGAAATCATCAGAAAGGAAGAGGAGAGGAGTGAAATACTTAGAATGTGTGTTTTTAAAGAATAGTCGTCTGGCTTAATTACTGAAAAATGGTGAGATCATAAACAAAGAAAATGAGCAAATATCTTCCTCAGCAACCACTGAAAGGTTTGGTTTAAATTCAGAAGGTGTCCTTTATCTTCTGCTTATGCCATGCATAAATCTGCAAGCACCAAGTTCGATCATTGTAGTATAATAGATACGTTCTGTGCAAGTAGTTCTATGCAGTTCTTGAATGAATGGTCACTTGGGAAAGCGGGTTAAATTAAGCCATCAACAGGCATGTGTCTGAATAAAGGCAAAGTGATACTTTTTCCCATTCTCAAAATCTCATTCATCCGTATGTATGATCAGTCAGATCACACAACACCTTTAGGTCAAAGGTAACTCACATCAATGTTATGAAGAAGCCTGATTTTCATTAACAAAGTTGTTCAGTTGGCATCCTTGCAAGTGTCCTAGCATTTTAGGAGCCAAAGTGGCCCCCTGAAAATGTGATATTTCATTTCACAAATTTGGTCACATCAGCAACGAGTAGCTGTAGAGAAAAATTAAGTGTCATAAAGTATATGAAACGGAGAGAAAAGTGTTATCTTTGGGACTCAAAGGTTTCCTTTCAAATTGTTACCTGAATGACATTTACTGGGTGATTTTGGGTGAATCCAGGGGAGAAATCCAGCAGGTTCTGATAGGTTCTGGAGAATCGGTAGAGGAAATTTTGAGTAGTTCGGAGAACCAGCAAATACCACCACTGACTGCCCCAGAGTGGGATGGGAATGGAGATTTTGCAATATATTTCCCCCTGGAGTGGGGGGAGGAAATGGGGATTTTGCAATATCCTTCCCCTGCCATGCCCACCAAGCCACGTCCACAGAACTGGTAGTAAAAAAATTTGGATTTCACCACTGGGTGAATCATTATTTTTCTTTATGTAAGATTACTCCATGATCTTCTCTGATTATTAATTGAATAAAAATGATGAGGCAAAGAAACTATAATAGCTGTTCCCATCCTGGCATTCTAGGGAAAAGTGTATGGCACCTCCAAAATTCCCAGTAACCATATAACAACATGTCTGGGCAACACCTTTAGGAAAAGGATAGGAACGAAAAAGGCAGAAGCAACTAATTTAGCACTACCCTACTATTATTGTTACTAACTAGTACTATTAAAAGTAATAATGAAAGCAGAACCTTAGAGGAAAAACCTGGATGTGTTGATGAGAAACTGCTATTTATACAACCATCTCCCACATTCAAATCCAAGGAAACAGACAGATATAGAAAAGGAGTTTGAATCCTTCCACTTCAGTTCACTTGCTTTTGTTCAGTTTTCTTTCTTGTTTGGTTCACTTATCGAAGTTGAGGGGTGAAGATATATCTCCCCATCATTTGTGTAAACCATTATATATAAAAATTAGGCATTCCCCACGCTCTTCAGTTGCATGCTTGAACCATGAGTGAGATGAACAATAAATATGAAAGACAAAAGAAGAAATTCTCTTAGGCAAGAATGGGGAAAGAGTTAATGAAAAGCCTTGTGCTTGACTTCTCAAAATTGTAGCCAAATCATGCTCTTTTAAACCATCAGTAACGGGTCATTACAGAAATAAGATTGCTGGGACCTCCAGCCAGGCACGTTTGCCCAAACTCAACGTGATTTCTTTCTAAGCATGAATCTCAGAGTTTTCTTCAGCAAAATTACTGAGGATAGATTACAAGAATTCCAGTAACTCAGCTAGTATCAGTTTAGAATCACTATAACGCTGTGTACATTAGGATAGAGATTTTCTGAAACTTCCTATGATCCAGGTAGGTTTCTTCCATGAAGGAGCTCGCAGCTGGCTGTTGACATAGCCGTTTCTTAATTCTTTATCAATCTGAGAAGCAACATTTATACTTCTTTGACCTCTGCACCGTTGCCAAGTCTGTTTTTGCCCTGGCTAACGCAAGAAGAACTCTGAGATCCATTAAGACTAAGAGGCCAAAATTGTAAATGGGTCTATGTGCTATAAAATGAAGGATAGAATGATGCTAGGGTTTGAAAAATATGAGAAAGTATGCAACCTTATTGAGAAAACTTATAAAGACAAAAGATAGAAGGAAAGAGAGTGTGGGAGACATCAATTTCAATTTCAATTTCAATTTAATTCAATTTATATGCTGCCCCTCTCCAAAGACTCAGGGCGGCTCACAATATGTTTAAAATCCTAATAAAAACATTTAAAAATTAAAAACATTAAAAACATTAAAACTCATTCATACCATTCATGGCCAGATCTTGCCGGATTGCAAGAGCAAGATCAACGGCCCCAGGCCTGCTGGAAAAGCCAGGTCTTCACCGCTTTTCAGAAGGCCAATAGGGTGGGGATGGTCCGCACCTCAGGAGGTAACTGCAGCCACAGAGAAGGCCCTCCCCTGTTGGCCCGCCAGCTGGTATTGTTTAGCTGATGGGACCCGGAGGATACCAACTCTGTGGGATCTTACCAGTCACTGGGAGCTATGCGGTAGAAGGCGGTCTTGAAGATAACCTGGCCCTGAGCCATGTAGGCCAGGTTGTCAAGGCATACCCCGTGGTGGGTTGCTCCCAGTTCTGTCCAGTTCTTGCGAACTGGTAGTAAAAGCAGTGAGAGGCTCCACCCACCCACACATCATAATGGACTATCTGTACATGTGCAGATCTGCGGTCCCATTATGAACCGGTAATAAATGTAAGTAGAACCCACCCCTGGGCATACCTATCACAGATGCCTCTGGTGACTAATGTATGTTTTATTCCTCATTCAGCTCTTTCCATACACATTGGTTTTGAGCATCAGCTTTACAAAATGTGACAATATATATTCTGTATTCTAATTCAAATCCTATGACAGTCTAGTCACTCATGCATCTGATGAAGTGAGCTGCAGTTCAGGAAAAAAATTATGTCTTTTGATAAAATATGGTAGTTGGAAAAAGTGTTACCAGATGTCTTCTGACTTTTTTTTGGTAACAACAGCATTTTTTCCTGGTTAGCAATTATTTTACTTGATTATATCATCACATTTGTCTACTTTAATATCTTTATACTTACATATAGAACTGTTGTTAACTATCTAAATATTAAATTTTCATATATACACCAAAGACAAATTCCTTGTGTGTCCAATCACACTTGGCCAATAAAGAATTCTATTTTATTCTATTCTATATGCTTTTATGGTCATATGCACAATATAAATGAGTAAACTAAAAATTCATTCTTGGCATACTCTGGCTCTGGTAGTTACCAGCTTAGAATAAAAAAACCATCAGTCAACTGTATTAATGACTTGAACATGTTTGGTTCCAGTCATAGGATGCCAATGCACTATATATTAATTATCTATTATTATTTATATTCCATTCCTATCACATATGATGCCTTGTATTGACTCTCACACTGTTATTGATGCACACTTATTATTGCTGACTGCATATACATCTAAGCTGGAAATCAGCAATGATGTTTAGTATCTGTCTGACTTAGGCCATGTAGCATAATTAATCTGCATCTCAGATTCTCAGAAATCTGTTCTCTATAGCTGTTCTCTAACTGTCACATTTAGGAAACCAGTATTTTGATTTATTTTATTTTATATACAGTATGCCTTCAGTCTGCTATGAAAGAAGAATGAAATCACTGAAAGACACCAACTACAGCTTCTAACAAGGTTTTTGAGCATCCTTAATACATCAGAATAGCAGGGAAGAAAAAAGAATGGGAAATTGAAGATTTTCAGGATGCAAATACCTGGAATAAAATTGCCCAATTACTCGTAAAAGATTTAACATTTGAAGTACTATATTCCTATTTTGCATAGTGAACTATTCATTGAAATGAGAATATTCAAAGTCAGCTATATTATTCAAATACAGCAATACCTCAGAGGAAATACAAATATACTACATATTGTATAGAATTGGACAAGGAGGTATTCTACTTTGAATTTTATAGTTGTAAGTTCAATCATTGTTTAAGCTCCTTTTTATTTTATTACCCAACCACAAATTTTCTTGTTTGGCATAGCTAAGGATTGGATTGGATATATTATTCAGGCTGCAATTTGGGACAATAACTTGGCCTATGAAAAAGAAACCAAAACTGAATAGGTGATGAATGTTCCATCTTCCAGTCAACACTTAGTAAGAAAATCAGTTTCATCTGGTACAAAATATAATTTCTATAGGACAGTGTTTTCATCATTCACATAACCTTGTTTATTTTGGCCTGTCTCTATTGCAGCATCCTGTCTTACCCACAGCTTCTGAGTCAATAATATATCTGTCTGTTGCCTTCCCACTGGAGGTAAAATTTTGAGAAGAAATCTATTGCCACAGTAGACAGTAACTCAAGAAAACTGTGCAGGTTGTTGCTATTCCAACAAATTTCATGTACATGTAAATAATCAAGAACAAATAGCCTGCAGCTTTAGCGCAAGGAGTGGGATTTTATTATTTGCTTGCCATAAACATGAGTGTGTTCAAAGGAAACTGAGTGCGAATTATTAATGTCATTCTCATTCCTCTTTTGAAAAACAATTTTAGCAACACAAAGTGCAACAAAAACTCAATGTTACCATTTGCAGAAAGGAAATAATATTGTCCCTCCTTTTCCCAAAATCAGGACAGGGTTGGGAGGAAGTAATGGATTTGGCAGAAATTATTTAATTCGTAGTTTAATTTAAATAGTTACTCAAAACAGCCAGAAATCCCATTGGGACTTTTAACACAATAACAACTAGCAGGCAAGCCAAGTGTTAATATTTATTTTTATTTATTTATTTATTTATTTAGAATTCTATACCGCCCTTCTCCCGAAGGACTCAGTCTGATACAGTCTGATGTGTGATCCAGGTTAGTAATTTTTTTCAATCTGCAGCAGAATATGGTTTATATCATACTTAAAGCTAAAAGAAAGAATATTTCTAAAGAGTATTTCTAAATTTCTTTTTTTCTTATAATTTTAAAATTATAACATGTGAGAGTAATGCTGTTATACGCTCCTTATTTCCTTCAACAATTAAATATTCTAAATAACTGCTTCCAGAGTTTTGATCTTCTATGAAGGAAGAACTTTGAAAAACTTCATGTCTATGGAGATTCTCAGTCATCGAGGTCATGGTTGTCCCAAAGGTGCTTTTTCAAGAGGCAACTGGACTTATAAATCTATAAATATAAATTAAATATGGGTGTATAAATCCTTCCATTCCCCACCATCCAGTCAGAGCTGAAGAAGTTTCTTGGATGAGGTGAAACGTCTTCAAAGAAAAACCAGAAAGTCCAGTTGCCTTTTGAAAACTTCACTATTTTTGTTTTTTTTTCCTGTATAGTGGCAGCATGAATAGTCTGACTACAAAAGCAAATCAGTCACCCTGTCTCAAGTTGTCAGTGTCACTAGATTCATCTAGTAATCTGTCTCTGATTGTCCCCCAAAGATTCTCATTCCATTCCTCCTTTCCCTTTTACCTGAAGAGAAAGAAGTGTTACCTTTTCCAAGTTGGTTTCCTCATTCCAAATACATTTCTCAATCAATAGATGTTCTTGAAAACAATTATCCAAAAATCATGACACAACATAACCACAAGAGAAGCCCAGAATACAGTATACAGTACAGCTATTCAGAATAATTACTTAGCAAAGCTGTAAAACCTTACTGCTCTGATGACTCTGGAAATGGCATATTGGTCTTGCTAATCTCTTTTAATAAGTACCCCACCTATTTCTGATGAATATTCCTGGTGTTCAAAGAGTGGCTATTGGCTCTTAATATTTCTATAATAATTTGGGAATACTAAGGTCAGTGAGGATTGCACTTAAAAAAATAGTTTGAAAATAGGTCAGAGATAGAAAGTTTATACTTTTTTGTCTGCTTTTGGGTGAGCAGCTGAGGAGGATTATTTTGGTGACAAAAATGGGACAAGATGTCAGTACGTTTGCTACTGAGTTCCATTACCATAAACAAAGGATTCTCAAGAAGCTCCTATGTGCCACATAGAATTACTATAGAAATGACAAGTAGTGAATGGATGAGCAATTGCACTTCCAATAGCACTCAAAATAACTTTTAAATCACAATTTTTTCAACAGTTTTTTGCATAATTTATCATATTTTCAATAGTCTATACGCAAAGGCTAATTAAGCTAATGAGGAAAAAAGGAAGTGTGTGTTTGTTTGTGTGTGTGCGCATTTGTATACACAGACAGATCCACACAGAGTAGTCACTGAACCAATAATCTACACACTTCTGTGTCAGATTCATATACCTGTTTGTTTGCTAAGGTGAAAAGGGTATTGATCTTTCTCTCTACAATTCCCTTTGAAAGTGTATGTATAGCCATCACAAGGGGAGATTAGTGAAATTGAATACTTTATGAGCTTCTTATGACTGTGATAAATAGCAAACTCATGCCAGGAGTAGGTTGTCTTTAGTTTGGCCACCTGGATAAAACGTTCATGTAGTCTATGCAGTATTCTGTCATCCAGATGTAACTTAGAAGCAACACTGTGTAATTATTATAAGAGGATTTCCTGCCACTAAAACACATACTTTGTATTTTAGAATCTGGTCCCTAAAATCTCAAATAGCCCTACTGAATTAGGCTTATGACCTGTCTAATCTAGGACCCTAAGTCATGGGTAGCCAACTAAATATTCAGAAAGCTCAGAAGAATGAAGAAAAGAAGGGCATATTTCTTTCACTGTTGGTTCCTAATAATAGAAGCTATTTTAAATATGCTGCTTTAGATTCAATAGATAATATACAGACATCAAGAATAATGCTCCAGGACAGCCTGGTACTCTATGACTTTGTCCACCCTGTTTTAAACAAATTATGGCCATGGCAGGAAGTTTAATTTATTTCCTAAACTAAAATACTTTCTTTTTATGGCCATGAATATCTTTTTGTTTAGATGTAGTGAGTGATGCTGAGTTCTACATTGTAAGAAAGGGGGAAAACTTTTCAGTAACTATGTACTGAAAAGTAACTATGTAACTATGAAACTATGTACATTTCTTGCCTGCTTTTTTTTAACCTATAAAAACACAACTGCTATAGTTTTTCTTCATAGGAAAACTGTGACCATGTTATACCATAACTATGATTTCTTCTTTTCCCAACTTTCTGAGCTACAAAACCAACTTACCTACAGTAGCTATGGTAGACAGAAATATTAAGCAGTGTTCTTAGAGTTGATCCACTTGACTAGCTTGCCCTGGATCAAGTATGGGCAAACATCTCCACTCCAATTGGTTACTGCTACTGAAACAAGAATATTCCTTTTACTAAAAGTCTATGGAGATTCTGAGTCATCTAGGTCATAGTTGTCCCAAAGGTGCTTTTTCAGGAGGCAACTGGATTTTCTTGTTTTTCTTTGAAGATGTTTCACTTCTCATCCAAGAAGCTTCTTCAGCTCTGACTGGATGGTGGGATTCCTTGCAGACAGCTGGTCATTTGCATCCTTTTAGAGAGTTGTAGAGGCACTTGGAAGTTTATCTGTGTCCTCAGGGTCACCTGAGTAGTGCAAATGGTTCCTGTAGTCTGCACTTTTTCTAGAAATCTGTTCATACTCCCACACCACCCATACTATACTCCCATAAATCCTTCCGTTCCCCACCATCCAGTGAGAGCTGAAGAAGCTTCTTGGATGAGAAGCAAAATGACTTCAAAGAAAAACAAGAAAACCCAGTTGCCTCCTGAAAAAGCACTTTTGGGACAACCATGACTTGGATGACTCAGAATATCCTTAGACTTTTAGCTATGCACTTTGGAATGAACACCCTTCAAATAGTGTGGGAGTATGAACGGATTTCCAGAAAAATTGCAGACAAGAAAGTTCAGTTGCCTCCTGAAAAAGCACCTTTGGGATCCCTTTCACTAGTTCATAGAAGTTCATAGAACCACAGGGCTAGAAGCAACCTCAAAAGTTTTCTAGTTCAACTCCCTGACCAAGGCAGGACACCTCATTCCATACTGGACAAATGGCGTTCAATTTTTTTTTTTTTGAAGACCTCTAGTGATAGAACACCCTCAATTCTGGGAGGCAAACTATCCCATTGATTAAGTGTTCTTAAATACTGTATCAGGGAATTTTTCCTTAGTTCCAGATTGGATTTCTCTTTAATGAACTTCTACCTATTGCTTTTTGTCCTGCCCTCAAGTGCTTTGGAGAATACGTGGACCTCTTCTTATCTGTGACAGCTGCTCAAGTACTTGTTTTGCTGCTCAACATACCTAGTTTTCTTAGCCATTCATCAGATGGTTTAGCATCCGGATCCCTTTTCATCTTTGTTGCTCTTCTCTGCACATTTTCCAGGATCTCAGCATCTTTTTTGTATTGCACTGACCAAATCTGGACACAAGCATATCAAGTGTGGCCTTGGTAGTGCAGTATAGATGGATATTATCACTTCTTGTGATCTTGATGCTATCTCCATTGATGCATTGTAGAATTGCATTGGCTTTTTTGGCAGCTGCAGCACACTGCTGTCTCTTACTTATACGTTGGTCCACTAGAATATCAAGATCCCTTTCACAATTTCTATTTTTGATCAGGTACTGAATGCTTCTCTACTGGAGACAAATTACTTGTGTGCCTAATCAAACTTGGCAAAATTATTCTATGCTCTGTTCTGTTCTGTTCTGTTCTGTTCTCTGTTTTCCAAAGCCATTCCACCCTCTTCCCTTTATTTTTGAAAATAAGTGCCTAGAACAGAACAGAACAGAACAGAACAGAACAGAATGAACAATAGAGTTACAGTAAATATCTACAGTATGCTGATGATACTTAGCTATATATTTCTACCCCTAGCTAACCAATAGATGACATTTCTTTCTCAGTCTGAAGCTATGGGAGTTTGGATGAGAAGAACAGTTTAACCCTTACAGGACTGAGTGCCTGGGGTTTTAGTGCCTGAGTGTTTCCATCATTGGTTTTGGACAGAGTCGCACTCCTCCAAACAAAACTGGTCTACAGTTTGGGAATCCTCTTGACTGTTGAAGAGTAGATGGCAGCCATGACCATGAGCACCTTTGCATAAATCCATTTTATGCATGAATTGTGACCACTTCTGAACTGAGATACAGATAGTCCTTGACTTACCACCATTTGTTTAGTGACCATTCAAAGTAACAATAGCACTGAAAAAGTGACTTATGATAATTATTCACACTTATGACCATTGCAGCATAGCCATGTTCATGTGATCAAAATTTGAATGTTTGGCAACTGGTTCATATTTATGATGGTTGCAATGTCCTGGAATTCTGCCATTGCCAGTCCCAAGCCCAAATGGAAAGGAGGAGGGTTGAGCATCAGGCTAGCAACCCATCTCTGTAAAATTTATAACCGCTGCAAGAAACAGCAAGAAGAATGATGCCAAACAACCAAGAGGACACCCTCAAAATACATGACAAAGAATGTTCATGGAAGATTTAAAGTTTCTAAACATCACATGGGAAGATGCTGAAGTATTTGCCCAAAACTGAAAATGCTGGAGATTCCTTGCTGCCCAATATGCTACATAGCATGGGAGGATCTAATGCTAATACAAATGCAGTGATCTGGGGTCATGTGATCATCTTTTGCAACCTTTTGACAACCAAAGTCAATAGGGAAGCCAGATTCACTTTACAACCATATTACTAATTTAACAACAGCAGTAATTTACTTAACAATTGGGGCACAAAAGGTCATAAAATGGAGCAGAACTCACTTAACAACTATCTCACTTAGCAACAAAAAATTTTGGGCTCAATTGTGGTCATAAATCAAGGAATATTGTATACCTTGGTCATAGTCACTCATCCTTGATCACCTCCTGTTTAAATTTGTAATGGGCAGAAGGAATAACTTTGAGGAACATGAGGAAGAACTGATTTCAGGACAATGGTCAGATTGAAAAACAATAGTATGGGTCAAATCTCTTACCTGAGTAAATTTCCTCCTCCCTAGTTTTCACAATGATAATGGCATGAAAAAGAAGATCATTCAGGTTTGAAAGATTCTGTTACTCTAAATAAAAGTAATTTTGGCATGCCTTACTTTGGTTCTACAAAGTGTATTCTATTACAATACACTTTATACGAGAGTGGTTTTGAACATTATCTAGGCCAGGGGTAGTCAACCTTTTTATACCTACCGCCCACTTTTGTATCTCTGTTAGTAATAATTTTTTCTAACCACCCACCGGTTCCACAGTAATGGTGATTTATAAAGTGGGCAGGACCAACATGACGTCACTCACGTCACTCTTTCTTTCATCTCTCTCTTTCTCTTTCTCCCTCCCTTCCTTCTTTCCTTTCTCTTTCTTTCTTCTCTTTCTCTACCTTCCTTCCTTTCTCTTTCTTTCTTCTCTCTCTCTCCCTTCCTTTCTCTTTCTTTCTTCTCTCTCTCTTGTCAGCCCCGCTGTGCTGGGGCTGTCATTCTAGCGGGGACAGCAGCCGATGGAACCAAGCACCCCACATTCCAGCCACTCAGGAAGCCTCACCCTGCCTCCACTTGCTAACCCTGCATCCTGTCACTCCCTCTCCTGCTCGCTGTTTCCAGGACCGCTGCCGCGACCTCAGATCTCATAGTCACCGCTGTTCTGCTACTGCCTCTCAGCTGAAAGGTGGACAGGAAACAGCAGGCACTCAGGTCGGCACCGGCTGCTTCCATGCCTGGGCAGAGGCCCCAAGCCTGATCGGGAGCAACATCGCTGCCCAGACTGCCCAGAATTACTCAGGGCTTGCCCAGGAATAATCAGGACTCAATAGCACAGGATTAATTAAGGCCTGTTAGCCTGGACGAGGTGCAGCTGGAGCTGTGTGCCAGCTGCATGACTGGGTGGTGGAGTCAGGGGGAGTAGCAGGGTGGGGCATGCTGGCACGTCCCCCATCATTGGCTGGATGCAGGTGGTGGGACCCGAGGTGGAGAGGAAGGCAAGCAGGCAGCAATTGCCCAAAGACCCCGTGGAAACTGAGTGCGCCAGGTCCAAAAGATGAGCGAGCCTCACCATGTTCACTCAAGGCAGTTCTTCAGCCAAGCGCAGCGGGTCCCCCTTCCCTACCGCCAGTGTCGGCCTTACATCTGCCCATCCTCCCGAGACTGCCCATGCACACCCTAGCAGAGCAGCAGTCTTGGCTCCAGCGGCTGCTGCAGAAGAAGGAAGAAAGTGCTCTGGGAGGGCGGGCAGCCTGGCCCGGAAGTGGTGCATCCGTCATCATGGGCTGGATTCAGGCAGCAGGGAAGGCAAGTGGGCAGCAGTTGCCCAAAGGCCACACAGAAGTTGAACGCACCAGACCCAAAAGGCGAGCGAGTCTTGCATTGTTCCTTCGAGGAGCTGAGCACCATGGGTCTCCCTCTCCCCTACCGCCCAACATGAAAGCTGGAATTCCCACTAGTGGGTGATAGGGACCAGGTTGACTACCACTGATCTAGGCATTGCAGCTAATCCAGAATGCAGTAGTTCACATAGTAATGGGCATGCCACAATAATATCACTATTCTGTGAACAGTATTGGTTCCCAAAAGACTTTGTCATGGATCTGCCCCTGGACCCCTCTTTAGATGCAACTTCAGAGGAGGAAGGTGAGTTTGAGTCTGCAGAGGAAAGTGTGTAGCCAAATATTGCTCAGGATTGGGCAATACTTGATGGAGCAGCCGCAGACAATGACAGGCTGAGGCTAAGGGAAGTGAGCCACAGCTGCAGCAAGCTGGCCAGGAGGCTCCAGGCGAGGACTGGGAATAACTGCTGCCCATTAGCAATGAGGAGGATCCAACAGAGAACAGAGAGGAGACAGACACGATGCTGGTCAGCTGGATTACTCATGAGGAGGCAACTTTGCCTCTCATGAAGGGCTGCACCAGCATTGCCTACTTAACCCTGTCCTGAGAACTTGAGTGTTGCTGGAGCAACATAGCCAGTTCTATGTTTTGTATGCTCATGTCTTTTATACTGGACTGCTTTCCTGAGCTTTGTGTGTGCCCATTGGACTTGGTTACCCAGTGACTCTTGCTCTACTGAGCTTGCTCCATTAGGGTCCATCAGACCAGAACAACAGGGGTGCTTTCCAAGGACCTATTGGGGGGGCTTCAATAAACACCAGTAGAACTCTTGCCAGGTGTGTGGGGGAGTGGGGCAGCACAGACTTCTTGGTACACTTCAAGATGTTGGTTACCACCAAATGATCCAGGGATATGTTATTTGTGGGATCGCCTATCTTCAATTGTTTCTGCCTTTCTGTTGGATCACAACAGAAAGGCAGAAGCAAGTCCACAGGATCCAACAGTGTGGGCTTGCTTCAGATCACCTTTTTGAAACAAACACAAGAGCTATTCCTTCTCTGTCATGTCTGCCCAACAGAACAGCATGCCCTAAGGTTCATATGGACTCAACTCTGTTGGCTTTACAAAGGGCCTTGAGACCTTGGCTATTTCTCCAGGCATTAGACCAGAGTATTGGATGAGCCTGAGCATATGATTGGGAAAATCAGAAAAATAAGACCTATTCATGTTCTTTCTGCCTTGTTCCAGAAGAATCCAACCAAAACTAACATTAAGTCTAAGACTGATTTTACTTTCCCTGAGATATGTTAAACTTTGTTACCCTTTAACTAACCTTTTAGCAAATGTAAGACTGTAAGCAGATATTCAGAAAAAGCCTAGGCAATGTAAGAGTAAATTAACATATTCAGATGAATTTTCCCAAGGTTTTTGTAATTTGAAGTCTTCATTCATGTATCCAAACATAAAAACAATGCATCAAAAATTTCCCTTACTCAGTATTTTTAAAAAACTTTGTTAAAATTCTGTACAGTTCTTCAAATGCATCATTTCCCACATCTGTTCCTTACATACTTTATTGATACATGTTAATGCATATTAGTGCATTATCAATTTTCTTTTTAAAAGCAGTACTCCTATGTGACATTAAAAATATTTCCCTTCTCTGCATGCTTTTCCTACTTTGTAAGAGAATAGATACAATAAAACGTTGAACAATATGTAAGAGATATACAAGATAGAGTTGAGTGATTAGATTATATGGACGAACGGATGGATGGATGGATGGATGGATGGATGGATGGATGGATGGACAGATGATAGGATACTTAAGTCATAGATCAGATTAATAACAGGGAAAAAACAAAAACAAAGTGTGAGATAACAAATAAAAAGCATAGTAAAACCCAGCAGTTATAAAACAACTGTGCTCAAGTTGTGACATATTTTAGAAATTGCAAAGCAAAACCTGGCCACATTAAGAGGAACAAAATAAAATTGGTCAGATAGTAGCAGCAATAAAGAATGAATGTGGTGGCCTTGAAATCTGAGTAGATGGATTGCTATTAGCCCTGACCAGTCAACTTTATTATGAGAGCAATATAGAAGCACATGGATTAATGTTTCAGGAATTTCTTCATCTTTATCAGAGATAAAGTTTCTGTTTGAATAGAATGCTCCAAAAAACAACTGTTGTAGAATATTAAATATTGCCAGATCAGGGCTCTTCCAAATTTGGGAATTGTTATTTAGCCTAGCTGGCTTGAAAAAAGAGTTGATGATTGCCCAAGAACATATCTAACATTAATAAGGGAAGATGCATGTCCAAACATGGGTTTCAAACATGGCAGAAGACCTCATCAACCACATATATTTAATTGACCGAAATAATTTTAATAATTCTTTTAGTTGAAACCATATAATGGACTAAATCTCACAAGCATTTTGAGGGGAAAATTCATAGAGAATTAAAGATTCTGTGTTATTAAAGATACAGTTGAAATATATGATTTTTAAAAAGGAAGGAATGAAGGAACTGAAAACTAGGGCTCAATGATTGCTTGGCAAAAAGGTGAAATGGTTGGAATTGGAATGAAGAATAAAGACTTGGTTTATAGTTACAGACTTGGTGAAGTAGAGAATTCTGGAAATAACTGAAGTTAAAGCACGACTACACAAATGAAAAATAGTAAAATCTGAAAAAGGTGAGATGGAAGATGCAAGGGACACAGAACAGAACACAAATCGATATGTATTGGTCCAGTAAGGAAATTGTCTAACTTATTTAATTATATTCTCCATTATGATTAAGTGTTAAAGATTTTTCTTGAGGGGGAAAATGAGGAGTAGGAAACAGCTTTATTAAAAAGAAGTATTTTCTTTAAATAACTTTGTTTATCAACTAATTGCTAATGTCAAAGTCTGGATTCTAGCACAGTCAATTTAAATTGAAGTAGATGTGAAGCACCTATTTGTGGGTATCCAGTTGTTGGTAGCCATGAGGTCTACAGAAAGAGACTGTCCAATTTAGTTTCTTTTTCTTGTCCCTATGGCTTGGGTGATACACCTGACATTACTAAGCAGAAAGACAGGAAAAGTAAAATGTGTGGTGCAGAGAACTCTGGAACAATAATAATATGAGCCATGGAAAAAAGGCATCAGCAAAGTCAAATTTACTGACCTTTCTGCCTCAGGACAGTCTTTTTGGACTAGTAAACAGTTCTCTGAAGTTTAAAGCGGAAGTCTCCCTTAGCAACTGAAGAACAGTGGCAGAAAGCAATTGCTCTTCTGTGCATAAATTTAATTTAATTTAATTTAATTTATTAAATTTGTATGCTGCCCCTCTCCGAAGACTCAGGGCGGCCCACAACACATTAAAAAAACAATGTAAAACCATGTAAAAAATTTAAAAAACATTTAAAAACACTAAAGCACATTCACACCATTCATGGCCGGATCTCGCCACATCGCAAAGCAAGATCAACGGCCCCAGGCCTGCCGGAAATCTACACCCCTGTAGCCTGCAAGCAATGTAGGCAGCAATGAAATATATTACTGATGAACAGGAGTAGCACATAAAATAATAGTGAGCGCTAACAATCAATTCAGAACTTTATATAGGTTTTTATTTGCTTTTTTCACTTCTTAACTTGTTCATTGTGGATAGGCTCTTTAAGCATATAATATACATGGGGATTTAGATATCATTAGATGCTAAAATAGACCTGTAATAATTAATATTAAGGAAAAATCATAAATATCTGTTTAAATGCAACACAATAATGGTGTGTTTGTTGTTATACAGGTTAAAAGTGTAAACTGTAAGCATTTGCCAAGTCAAAACTGCTTATTGAGACAGGAAAGAGAAGTTTGATTCAGATCATCTTTGGAATGCGAATAGCACCTTGAGCTACTTGAGTGATTGTCAAAAGTTGTACAGTTAATATCTGCAAGTAAAAACAAACACAGAAAAGTCATTGCCCCAAACATGTAACAAATTTTTTAAAATGGTATAACCATTGCAATGGCTAACATAGAAATGGCTATTATATATTGCTTAGAACAGTTTACTAAAGTAAGAGTATGTTTACAAACTTGAATAAGGAAGTAAAATACATTGATCTCAATTCTATGGGCCACAAACCAGAGAGTGCAGAGTCAGACCACAATATTTCCATTATATTTTCAACAATTGGCTCTCTGTCTGGCAAGTGACTTTGGGGACAAGGAATATTTCAAATAACAATTACAATATTAATAATGATGATGACTCAATAGATGAATAAAAAAGCCAAATCCAATCTAAGCATTTAGCTGACATGAGACTAACCATAATAAATAATAGGCATTTTATAGTGATTTTATTATTATAATCTTTTATATGTTGACAGTAGCAGTTCAGTCTTATTTGCATCCAGGTATAGAAATATATGAAGTATGTACAATCATTTAAATTTGCACTCATGCCATTTAAATATTGGTAATTGTGAAACAGACATATTCAAACCTGAGGCAAATCAAGGCACAACTAGATATCAACGAGTCTGGTTCCATTAAATTGAATAAGGTCAGCTGAAATTTCTTTTTCAAACAAAAAGATGCAATAATCAAGCTAGTTTAATCAATGCTACATGGAGTGATCTAAGAATCGGAAACTTTGTAAGGCTTTCTCATATCTTTTTTCTCTACTCAAAAAAATAGTTTAGTTTTCTAGGTCAGTTTCTAGAATTTTACCTAGTTCACTATGTATTTAAAGATATTTCCTTTTTCTGTTTTTCCCCCTATAGAATTTGTGCATTAATCTAAATCAGAAGTTAGCAATATGTGTTCCACCAGATATTATTGAACCCCAATTATAAGCCTTAGCAATTTGGCCAATTATATGGAGCAATGGAAGTTTAAGTCCAATAATTTCTGAAAGGCTATAATTTAAATGCCCTACCTTTTAGACAGATCCCAAATGAATGAATAACCATTGTTTTGACTACCTGCAAAAAATAGCACAATTGTGTCTTAAGAGAGAAAAACTTACATGACTGATTCACTTGTTTCTCAGACAGTTGTCAACACAAAAATTATCCATCAAACCTCATATCCTAAACTTAGTGCCATTGTAAAAAAATCATCTTAGGCTTTGTATAGTTCACTCTTCAATATATCCAAAGATCATAATGGAAAAGTAACTGTTTTTTTAGGTATAAAAATCAGCCAAGTTTGGCTGAAATAATTGATTTAACTCTGCAATTTGAGTTGATTCAGTTCATTCAGTCAAGTTTAATTCGAATTGTTGATTGCATTCAAGAAAGGAACACCCAATTTTATTTGACATATCAAATTGTTTCAGTGATTCAGAGGTTCAATCTGAAGGGGTGATTTTCTCAAAATGCCTTTAAAGTGAACCGTCAACTTGAAAATTCAAGCAGCTTTACTGATTTGCAATCAGTCCTTCTCCAATTTTTAACTTCAAGAGAAATAGGCAAGGATTTTCTGGAGATGGAACATTGTACACAAACTTTAATAGACTTGTCTCTTCTTACTTAACAGTTGAAGGATGGTTGTGTTTGTCAAAGTGTAGTTTCTATGAAGTTATTCCTGACTTCATTTTCACTACAAGCCAATATATCAATGAAAAGCTAATCAGCATGGTGTCATCTTATTAATCAGAGTTTTGCCATCATTTTCCAATTGTGTAATGCTTGAATTGAGCAGGTATGATGTCCATATGCATTGCATGGGAAATAGGAAACAAATTAAATGAATTGCTGCAGATTATGTTTAGAAAATAATTAGTTTCATTGGGTCTGTAAGATCACATAGATTCTGGAGACAGAAAAAAATTTAGCATAAGGGAGCTAAAATACTGCTGATTTAACCAATCAATCCATTGTTTGTCTGAAGCTTGGCCAAACCAGAGATTTACAAGTTCAGGCAACTATCACCAACTCATGCTCCTGAAATTCTAGCTTTATCTGTTCTTTATCTGAACTTATTCTACCCAAACTACATGCAGGTTGTAGATTTGAATAGAACAATAATATAATGGCTATTAATAACTATAATCAGTATTGTGATAAATGTTATAGATTGCAACTTAACTGTTTCTTTTGTTGAGGCCTACCAATCTGGCAATATGATGCCTGATAACATAGAAATATCTTTTGGTACCTTCAACACAAACCATTTTATTATTGCTGAATTTAATTTATTTAAGCAGATAGAATAAAAGAGCAACAGAGCTTATCTCTGTTTTTAGGATTTCTTATCAGGGCTTTTTATCAGGTTTGCCTGATTCACCAGTTGCGTCCCTTTCTGGATTGGGACTCCTTGAGCACGGTCACTCATGCCCTCGTCACTTCCCGTCTGGACTACTGTAATGCTCTCTACATGGGGCTCCCCTTGAAGAGCACCCGGAGGCTCCAACTGGTCCAGAATGCACGGGTGATTATGGGAGCGACATGGCACTCCCATGTAACACCTCTCCTGCGCAAGCTGCACCGCTCCCGGTGGTCTTCCGGGTATGATTCAAGGTGTTGGTTACCATTTTTAGAGTGCTCCATGGCTTAGGACCTGGGTACTTACGAGATTGCCTTCTGCTACCGATAGCCTCCCACCGGCCAGTACTCTCCCACAGAGAGGGACACCTCAGGGTGCCGTCGGTCAAACAATGTTGACTGGCGACCCCCAGGGGGAGAGCCTTCTCTGTGTGGGCACCCGCCCTCTGGAATGAATTGCCCCCGGAGATACGGATGATCCCTGATTTACGCACCTTTCGCCGTGCCCTCAAGACATTACTGTTCCAATAAGCTGGGCTGGCCTAAACATTAATTGTAATGGGTTGCTTTGTTTTTAACGATGTTGGGGCCAAATTATTTAATATGTTCTTAAACTGCTTTTAAATTTTATATATTTGTTTGTTTTATTCTCGGCTGTGCACCGCCCTGAGTCCTTTGGGAGAAGGGCGGTATAAAAATTAGATTAAATAAAATAAAATAAAATAAAATAAAATAAAATAAAATAAATAAATAAATCTGGGT